>JAMKCH010046277.1:0-21195 GCA_023653785.1 Ophioderma brevispina | reverse complement strand
AGGCAAATACATAAAATTTTGGGCAAAAATAATTTACAGTTAAAAATGGCGCAAAAACAAAAAGTTGGGTCCACGTGGACCCCCCTCATTATACACTTGAAAGTGTTAAAGGTATATTTTTATTCATTGAAAACAGATCCCGCTATAATAGGGTATGTCTATATGGGTATATTTTAATTTCCAGCTAAAACTAGTCCGTTAGAGCTCTTTAGGAGTATGCATGGTATCCAACAAACCTGCAGATCCCGTCCTCCCGGGGATTATGATTGGGTTATATGATTAGGGTTTGGGTGATAGGGTTGGCGGCCATATTTTCATGTATTCGGTTAAATCAATCTCAACTTCTTGTAAGTGCAATATCAGAAAACACTATCATACAGACGCAAGGACCATAAAGGTCTTCCTGATTGTTTAGTTATATATGTGTGATTTTTCTGCATGCAGAGAAGAAGGAAAAAAATAAACTGTCAAATTTAAAGGAAGTCAACAGGAAAAAGCAAAACAAACAAAAAACACCCACACTTAAAAGTGCGAGAAGTTCACTTTTCCATGTCCATGGTTAATGATTTTGGGGTCGGTGTAATGATTCTTTCAAAGAGGTTACACTATTTGGGAAAATCCGGGCATAGTCATGCAGGACTTTGAAAAAAAGCTCTGATTTTTGTTTGAGTAGGTGTCATAAAACAACATCAAAAATCATCATGGGGGGGAAAAAAAAAAAAAAAAAAAAGGGGGGGGGGGGGGGGGTGCGGGCCTTTAGGAGTGTTTATACAATTGAAAGGGAGAGAGAGGTTTACACAGAGTGCCTCAAGAAAACTTTACCCTAAAAGCGTTTCCAATTTAAGTGTTTAATAAACATTTATGCAATTTATACATATTTAAAAGAGGTTGTTTGTTAGCTTTTCAAAATAGCAACCCCATTGAATTCGGGACCCAAATGACTGAGTTGTCCTTTATTTAATGAAATCTGTGTTTTTTGTACTTGTAACACGGACAGGCTGTCTTTATCATAACATATCATCAATATGTTAAACACACTATCAGCGAGACACCCTAAGAGTGAAAATATTTGTAATTTGCAGGAACAGCTTAAAAATGGATAAGGCTGTACGACTCATATCATTTCCAACTGAAAATTTGTCAAGAAAAAGAAGAAAACAGCAGTATTCAAGGATATGAATCTCCAATCAAATACGTGTTGAAGTAAGTGTCTGTATCAGTTTGTATCCTGGGGTCTGTATACCGACAGCAATGACTAAAATATTTGATTTTGTCGTTATTAGGTTGCATTTGGACCTATCACTTTGCAAGGTAAGTTAGGATACCTATAATTGTTACAAAAAGGCAAGAATCTGATTGGTGGATGATTTGTCGATTTTACGATTATGCAAATCTTGTATGACCTTTAAATGGTGCAACGAGAGATTTCAAATAACAGGGGGTGGGTCCCGAAGAAAAAAATGTGAAATTGATTTGGCACTGGTTGTAAAGCTTTATATAAACAATACCCCGATGTAAGGATTTTAATTTTGTACCAAGGAAAACAGTTCTCAGTTTAAAAACTAGAGAAACTGTTCCTTGGTACAAAAATTGTGAAATTTCTAATGTATAGGAGCAACATAAAAAAATTCAGCCTATGTTGTTTATTGAAAATATGACAATTACAAAATCACTTTTGGTTTCATTTAAGTTATTTTGTAACAAAATAAAAGGTAGGGAACTATGAGTATCTAATCTACCGTATTGTACTAATAAACGCCCGGGGGCGGTGCATTTCAAAAGGGAGGGCGTTTATTACAGTCAAAAAATGGAAAGTCTAAAAACCGCAAAATCACTGACACACGCTTATTGTCGCTGATTACCAATAATACAACGACGAAGCCAGGGGGGCGCTGTTTTTTTTGCAACCTCCCGGGCAAAGTTCCATACGAATCCAAAACTATTACAAACTGCCACAACAGCGTGATGATACAGATTACGACAGTCCCGGCCATTAAATCATTAGCTCATTTTCTTAAAAAAAGAGGGGGGGGGGGCCTTAAACCCCATTTCTGAATTGTTTATCCGAAAAAAATCGTAGGGGGGTTCATTAGAAGCAGGAGGCATTATAGGAACAACCGGTATATGAAATCTTACATATCACAGAAAATAGGGATGACTTGAAATCTATCATTGCCACCTTTAATGTGAGCAAAGAGACAAAACCAAGCTGTTTCGTGTTACAAGGAAAATATAAGGGTCCAACCACGCAGTTGCTTCAGTTCACCCGTTAAATACTTGTTTAGACTTTTCATCCATAGTCTCAAAGTGTGTAAGTGATTTAACTTCGGAAGGACAAATCCAGGGCTATTGAAAATAAAATGGCATGCCCGGGGCCAATTAAAACTGGTTATATACGTAACTGTTTAATATCATCGGAATAAAGTTCTTATATTTGTTGGTCTTTGTTTTGTTTTTGTTTTTGCTGCTACGGACGCGTTTAGGGTGGACTTTGCAACTTTAGTAAGATTTTATTGCCTTTCTCGTCGCAGTGACGTAGCCCGGGGGGCGTACGCGTAGCCAGGATTTTGTTGAATGTGGGACACGAATTTGTGAATGTACCGACAAACAAATTTTACCGTAGCTGGCAAAATCTGACGAGCAGGGGGGGAACGGGGGCGGTGACGCCGAACGCCATGCCCCCCGTGCCTCCCCTTGGATAACGCCTCTGCCCGTCGTCACGGTTTTCTAGCCGTTCCGAATGACACCTTGTTTAGAATAAGGAAGGAACAAGCACATAAAGTGTTACCAGGGTGTGATTTACATTGGAGAAATAAGCTGTGAATTTAACAACGGATTCTGACTTGAGAGGAGTTGATTGCTTGTTTTTGTTATGTTATCCGGTTACTTTAGAACGTGTTTTCTTTCCGTTTAGAGGTATTCTTTGTGCATTGTATATGTGTGGGCGAACATTGATCTCCAATAAAAAAAATGTGTTATTTCCCAATAGCCTAAGAAGTTACTAGTATACGTAAAAAAGTAGGTCGGTACTCAAAAAGTAAGTCGAAGTTCCTTCCTTGGACAGATGTTAACCATAGGCCCGAGTACCCCATTGGTATGTTCAGTAGCTGACCAAAAACTTGGTTTTATTGGTTATATGAAAATTCAAACAACACCCCTATCATGCAAATACACCGGTCCGGCTTCAACAGGGCGAAACTATTGGTTGTTAAATGAGCACTCGAGTTGGGGTCAAAATAAATTCAATGACACTGCTGGTTGTTATTTTGATAACCGTATGTGGTGTTATTTGCTGGTGCACAATTCATTGTGACACCGCATTGGGTGTTTGTTGATTTGTTATGTCCAACACACCAATAGTGTTGATTTGATTCTATGGTGTAAATCTAACACTGGGCTGGCTTCAGTAGAGACACACCTGTGGGTGTGTGGGGTGTTATGTAACAACCTGATTGGTGTTAACGATAGGGGGGAATATCTACATTAAAGTAGTTATGGTATTGTGCTGTTGTTGTTTCCATCTCAAATAATAATATCACTGCTACAAGGCACACCGGGTGGTGTCTTAAGCATGTTTAGATTAGTTTTGACAACATAGACAGTGTTAATTAGCGTTAATAACACCGCCAAAATAAAACAAAGTCAAATTCGTAAACAGTGTTAATAGCTTTAACTAACACCGCCAATAACACCGTGTCAACTTCGTCAAGCCTAAACACAGTTTAGTGTTGTATATTTAACACTGGAGTTTAGCAGTATGTATGCGTTGTGATGACCTTACTTGTGGTTGCCATGCAGACACGTTGGTGTGCTTCTATGAGATTTGGCGCATATGGTCCTGGAGGATAAATAATCTGGAGAAATATTCCCAGTCAAATGTGAATGCACATGCTCCAGGAGGATAAGGCAAATAGCTCCTGGAGCAGGATTTGACTTCCAAACATTTCCCATGCTCCAGGAGCATATTTGCGATATGCTCCTTAAAGCATTGTGCATCAAATATGCTTCAGGAGATCTTCCAGGAGCATATTAGAATAATTTTTCCAGATTAATTAAAGCTCCAGGGAAATAGCTCCAGGACATATGGTCCTGGACCATATGGTCCTGAGAGCATAATTTCGGGCCCAAATCTCATAGAAGCAAAGTGCCCGATGCACACAAGACACAATTCGGTCGGTTGCAGCTGTTCGTCACACTCTTTAGTTGCTGGAGATCATTTGAAATTGTTGTGGACGTGCAGAATACCAAAGAGCGGTGTTACTAATTTTACAAAATGAATCTGGGATACAAATAAAACAAAAATCTTTTAGGCCTATATGAAAAAAACATCTTTTTTGCTTTGATTGTTGTAAGAGCATGTAAAAAAAGCTGAACATATGTGGCACGTGTTGATGTTGGATGACAAAAAAAAAAAAAAAAAAAAAAAAAAAAAAGGTGAACCCCCCCCCCCCCCACAAAAAAAAAAAAAAAAAAAAAAAAAAAAAAAAAAAAAAACCTGAAAAAAAAAAAAAAAAAAAAACCCCCCCCACCCACCCCCCAACAAGGGATTTCCCAATGATCACTCAAAGAAAAAATAGTTCTTTAACGTGTCCTCTCAGTGGAAACCTTCAAAAGAGATTTTTAAAGAAACCCCAAAAAGGTCTAAAACAGGATAATGAAACAATTTCAGTTATAACCTTTTTTGTTTCGGTTTTATTAGTGTAGGTATTTTAATTTTAAAAGTGTTTTTATTCTGGCCTAAAAGGGCATAGGGGAATTTAGTGACAGCAGATTTCTTCTGTATTTGTGTGGGTAGGTTCAATTTTGGTAGGTTACTGTTTTTGTGGGCCGCCAGCATATAGCTGGCAGGCCACTTGAGCAATCCGTTGTTGCGTGTGTATGTATGTGTTGTGTGCGATGTGGGTGTCCACAAATGTTTTAAGTTTTTTTTAAAATTGACCTTCAATTGAAAGGTTAACTTCAATTGGAACCAAACTTCTGTCAAGGTGCACAATGGGAGCCCTCATATGCTGATGAGGTCCAGGTCATGTGAAAGGTCAAAGGTCATGTGAGGTCAAGTTGCAAAATGGGCTAAAAATGTAAAATTGATCTAAAATTGAAAATTGAGTTCAATTGGAACCAAACTTTGTCATAGGTGCAACCATGCGTGATCCCTCATATGTTGATGGAGTTAAAGGTCCACGTGCCAGGGATACAAAGTATGGGGCGGCACCAGCTTATATTCTTGAATATAGCGGAGCGCGAAAGCCGAGAACCGCGAAATTCTAGTTGTATATGCTGTCAAAAGCTTGGGCCAATTGCAGCCAAATGATCAAAAGAACCACTGGCCCAAGGCCTCTTGTGTATACTCCAATTGTGGCGAGGAGGTCATCATGTGGCTGATTAAAAGGGCATTCTTTGAAAATCTCTCCATTCATTTTTCATCAACAAATCAAAAATGCTACAATCACCAAATTGAGTCAGTACAAGCACTGACCCAAGGCCCATAATTATTTTGGTTACCGTTGTGGAATATATCTCCTGCCCAAAAGCTTGGTCCAATTGCAGATACCACCTGGACAAGGGTCTGTGTGGTGTAACTCGTGGTGTGAGAGAAAGATATTGTGCGAATCATATGTCAAACAAATTCAAACGGTTGGTATGGTATGAACTTGGTGGGTGTAGTCAAAATTTGATAACCCTCCAATTTCATTTACTTCAAAGCCAGCGAATTTACAAGTTTCCACTTAACGTTTTTTTCCTGTATTATTTCAGAGTACTGGACAAAACTCATTTTGGGGAAACCTTTTGGTCTTTAGTGAACCTTTTTGGGTCCAGGAGATGACAACGTTAGAACCATGTGGGTTATTTAATATCTTAAAAGTGAACACCCGCCCTTTATGCATATTGTATCACGCTCGAGCAGCTAAAGCCGCCAACTCTGAATTCGTGGTGAATCCCCAACTCACCAAGATTTTTATAGTTGGCAGACATTGCCAGTGATCCAAAAGGTCCCGGTTCAAAACCCTTCTCCTTATGGAGGTTTAGAGGCCATGTGTGAGTGTGTACTTGTAGTACTGGAGTGTGGAATTCTTTTGTTCATGCATCGATTCAACAGAAGTAATTCCATGTTCTGCGGGCCAGTACATTAATCACCTGTGGCATCCAATCTCATAATTAAAGACATATCTGTGTTTACTCATCAGATAATAAAAAAAATACATCGGTCATCGACCGACTTGTGTCGCCTGCCTTTGCGGTTAGTGAATGATAGGCCCTAACATCACCTTTGACCTGATTGTGACTTGACCTTGATAGTGCTTTGGCCTCATCAAGAAATGAGGATCCCATGTTGAAACCTATGATTCAAGTTTGGTTCCAATTGAACTTCAACTTTTCAAATGAGGGGCATTTTACAATTTTCAGCCTATTTACAACTGACCTCACATGACCTTGACCTTGGCATGTGGACCTTTGACCTTGGCTGTGACTTTGACCTTGGCATGTGTGACCTTTGCCCTCATCAAACAAGTGGGGGATTGCCCATGTGGCACTGTGACCCAAGTTTGGTTTTTTTAAACCATAAAAAGTATGAGAATATTACAGGCAGTGGCGAACAGGGGGGGAAGGGAGCCGGTTGCCCCCTGCCGACTTTGCCTGGAAAAAAAAAAAAAATTGCCCAAATAATGCTAAAATTCAGCCATTTTTTAGCCCCTCTGCCGGGAAAAATGACCTCCTTTTGACCCCCCTGAGAGGGGAAATTTCCCAACCCGGCGGCAATTTGCACCTCAGAGAGGGGAGCCCGTTACGCCACTGCTTCCAGGCAAATGTTACCCTTTCACAAACATGCTCAACACCAAACAGACATCCACCAAGGGACAAAGTGATCCCTTATGTGTCTTCCTGCCTTAGGCAGGTGGACCCAAACAGTGCTCCCTCTTTGTCTTCCTCCTTCTTCCCCTTTTTCCCCCCCCCCCCTTCCACCACTCGCTTTTGCCGTTTGTCCCCCTCTCCTTTCCCCCTTCTCTCTCCCCCTTCCTTCTCCCCTTCCCTCATCCCTCCCCCTTCTCCCTTTCCCTTCTCTCCCTTCTTCCCCCTTTTCCCCCCCCCCCCCTCCTTCCCCCCTTCTCCCCCCTCTTTTTTTTTTTTTTTTTTTTTTTTTTTTTTTTTTTTTTTTTTTTTTTTTTTTTTCTTTTTTTTTTTTTTTTTTTTTTTTCCTCGTTTGGGGGGGGGGGGGGGGGGTGTGGGGCCCTCCCCTCGTGGTTGGGTTGGTTTTGGGGGGTTTTTTTTTATGCTCTCCCCCCCTGGGGGGGGTCCTCTTTTTCAGCTTAGGGGGGGGGGGAGAATCGTTATCTTTGGACAATTGCTGTTTGTTTCCTTTTCTATCAATTAGTTTTTGCTGGACTTAATTTTTCACTTTTAAGCTGCATTTTAAATATTTTGGAACTATTTGGGTAGATCCCTGATTTAGTATCTTTAACGCATTTCTCGGCTACATCACTGACCCAGAGACTGTTCCTTCACAATTCAAACTTCAGTGTTTAATTATTGATCCTTTAGTGTATAAGATCGATCTTCTGACACTCCCATTTATGTACAAAAGGGGGGGGGGGCTCATGTGGACCCCTTCTGAAAACCACTTTGTTGGAATTTTTGTACTAAACCTCTGTCCATTGATGGGGTTGTCATCAACACCAACACAACAACAGAAAAAAAAGAGTGGAATGGATTCAAAATGACAGCCTCCAAAAACCAATTTGTAGAGATGAAGTTTCATAAAATGTATAGATATTTAGGGAATGGCAAAAATAATTAGCATTTTAAAAGGGGCAATTTGCCACCGGATTTTCAGCCTCAACCCCACCTTCACACCATGACCCGATTCTGGTATCATTTTTTTTTTTCTCTTCTCATTATTTTGGACGACGCTTCTTCCCATTTTGAGCCTCAAGAATCCACACCACTAAAATAAACTAGGTGTAAGCAGACGACGTCTATCGCAAAGCCATAAAGTTATTGCCGCCAAAGCGTGCGAGAAAGTAGCAACGCGTGCGACATTTCAGCAATGCGCGGTGTATGCCAATCAAAATCATGGAATTCTGTGAAGTTTTCAAAAATAGCCCACAACGCGTTGCTAGATAACTTGCAACGCGTTGCAAGATACCGTCACAACGCGTTGCTAAGCTTCACACACGCGTTGCGAAGGACCAACCCCCCAACACAGGCCATAGGCGTCATAACGTATTGCCGCAAAGGGTTGTGAGAAAGCACAACGAGTTGCGGACATTTCGGCACACGCGTTGCTTTTGGTGTCGGCCAATCAAATCAAATGAATTCTGTGAGTATTTCAAAAAATCATCTCACAACGCGTTGCGGCAATACGTTACGACCCCTATGGCTTGTGAACCTTCGCAAGCCGTTGTGAAGGTCGCAATGCGTGTGAAGCTCGCAACGCGTTGTGAAGGCTTGCAAGCGTTTTGTGAAGGCTGCAAGCGTTGTGAGTTTCAACAACGCGTTGCTAGATACTTTGCAACGCGTTGTGGGTCTAATTTTTAAAACGTCACAGGAAATTCGTCATTCTAAATTGGCAGCAGCCACCCACACCACGTTGCTACTTTATGCCACACGTTGCCCGAACGAAAATGTCGCAACGCGGTTTGCAGCAATACGTTATGGCCTTTATGGCTTGCGATGCGTCAGTGCTGAGACGGTGTTGGCGTCCAAAATATGGCCCTTTGCCTAAATGAAGAGTCAAAAATGTGTGATAAGTGGGTCCTGTTCTTGATAATGAAAAATTTGACCATAATCTGGACTAGTAACAAACCATTTGGGTGGTAAGATTTTGTCTGTGCCATTTTGGTATTAATTTCTGAGGGTTGGGGGAAAATATGCATTTCAATTTCTAGAAACATTCAAACTAGCGTTGGACGTTTTGAAAACATGAAATCTTTTGATGCTATGTAGCTCAAAAATCGGCCTTCATTCATATGACTTTTTCATTTTTTGTTGAGAAGGTATATGTTAATCTTTCAAAAAATTCCGTTTTGAAATAACAGGAGCTTATAGCCGAGAAATCGATGTTGGTGAGAGGTCTTTTGACACAAGTCTATGGGGAGTTATGTAGTAGTGTGATTTCCTACAAGCCAAAATAAGGTTGGTTTTACGGTAGAACCAGAAGAAAATATCTTTGTACAGTACTATGTCAGTAAATAAAACACAATCACCACTGCCACATTTAAATGGTAAAATGTTGGTTCAAGTAGTTGGTGATGGCCCTTCCTACAAAACGAAGAAACCCTATAATTGTCAGGCGAAGCACCTTTAAACACATGGTACGCCAAAAAAAAAAACACAGAATCTTGGGTCCAATGGCGCCCCCATACATTTTGGGTTAATCATATTACTAACACCACGCATCCACAACTTTAGGTCATGACGATGGAGACCATACAAGTATTCCAGTAAATAGCTTTATTCTCACACAGTCAATCAGCACAGCATGTCCAGGGATTTTGGTATAAACAATTCACTCCGTCCATCATTTTGGGTCCAATCTCTTCTACACGGCATGCTTTTCAATGCTTATCACAACAAAAACATGCATACCAGCTTTAATGGGACTGTTCCGAGGCCAGACAGTTCTAAACTGTGTATATGTGTAATGAAGGAATCAATTTAAAAAAAACATAGACATTACTATAATGTCTTGAATAACGGAGAACAATATGATATACCCATGCGAGGTTAATGATATGGCAATTTACGGATCTTGCATTCAAACTTTCAACCAAAAAGAGATATTTAAATATCCTAGTCTTGGGGTGAGTTAATAGGCTGAAATGTCCGGGGGGCTAACTCAGAAATTTTGGTTGGTAGGGTTCAGGCCCGTAGCCAGGATTTTTTTCTGGGGGGTGCGACTGTTTTCCAAAAGTGGACCTTTTCCATAATGGGACCGTTTCATACAGAGGGGGTGTAATTTGGCAAAGTGGACCTTTGGCCACACTATTGCCCTTTTTGACCAAAAAGCCTAAACCCTAATTTTTTTCTAGCTAGCTCGCTCGCACACATCAGTTTGGTGGACCTTTTGGGAATTTGGAGAGTGTGGGTCTGTACATAAAAAAACATCGCCCCCCCTCCCCCGCACCCCCCTGCTACGGCCCTGGTAGAGTATTTCCCCAAACACGTACTAAGATCTGGCCCAGTATCGACCTTGCAAATAAGATTATCCAAATTTGACTATGCTTTTTGTCACTCACAATAGGGTATCAGATTTTTTTTTTCAGTCTCAGAATAGCAAATTAGGCTGGTTTAGGATGATGATTTTGGAGTTTATATGGCGATCATAATTGGATAACGGTCCACAGCCTGACTCAATGGACTTGTAAAACCCTCAGGTAAAATCGCCTGGTCCTGGATCTCAGGGTGTTCATTTGAACTGGTCTGGTCTCCGACCAGGTATCCCATTTGAATCTGGTCTTGGATAGGGTACCGGTTCATCATTGTCTATGTCCTACAGGTCACCGTCTGGAACTCCTCCCTCATAACGCAGGTGGTTTATCTATAGATTATTACTTTGGGCCATAGGTTTTACGGTTCCTGCTTGTGACAAGCCTGCCCTAGCCTAAATCAGATTATCACATTAATCGGCTCCCACGCATACATAGAGGCATCAATTACAGCACACACTAATTTAATGGCAAGTGACGTTGATCACTGCAAGGAAAGAGTCCCTCTCGTTGTGATGAGAGATGTGTTTGGAGTGTGCATACCATTTTTATTGCTTTTATTCACAAAAGTTGACCTGGGTACTTTCCCTAACGAGCAGTCAATATTTGCATAGACGTAACCTTATCTCAAAACTATCTGCCAATCAGATCCCGCCAAATTATACTCGACGAAGAGCTACAAATCTGTTTCCTAATTGTTGGAACACACCTGTGCAATTTGGGTTTCCCGCCCTCAATTGTATTGTTGCATAGCACTGCATATTATTTTTCACACTGACTTGGGAGGGGATGGGGAGGGGGATAGAAAGTAATAGTGACAATGCTCTCAAGCCATATCCCTTGCAATATAGGTACCAATATTTTGCTAACAAGATTGTAACTTTGAAAGCCAGAACAAATATGCTCACTTTTTTACCTGTGCAATCTACATTGATTAACATTATGGTTAAAAACAAACATGTTTCAGTGGTCTTTGGTTACCATTGGTATTAAATCACATGATAAATGAGTATGAGATCAATAGCGACAGTACTTAAAAACACTCCTTCACTTTTTCGTCCTATTTTCCTAGGGGGGCACTTGTATTCAAAAGTGGATATGATTCGTGAACATGGACTTTCAAAATCACCTAAACATGCTATATGCACCGCTAAAAACAAGCTAAAAACATACTGTAAACAGTATTTTTATCCGTTATGATATACCCGAAACAGTAAGCAATTCATTGTGTTTACTATTACCCTTTATTTTCTTGCTTTGCTTTACTTTCCGAGTTCCTATTACAATATTTTTATGATTTTGTCTTGCTTCAATGAAATACCCTAAACACATACCTCACAATTTCAGGGTTTTCCATATTTTGCTGTTTTGACACCCTAAACAATGTAGCGTGTAACATCGCTCGTTGGAAAAGAGACAAAGAGACCCTTTTTATGTTTTCTTGTCCGCATCAATCCACCTTTGAAATACAAGTGGCCCCCCCCCCCAGGCATATTTTACATTTTGGTTAAAGTTAGTAACGGACCACATGGTCTAAATTCACCCTTGTTTAGAGTGTATTTTCCAAAGACCGATCTTCCAACACTAGACCCAAGCAGTTTTCCATTAGCATGGAGAGGAGGTATTACCAAGGAAAAAGTGTCGATAGAATTTGGGACTGAAAAAGGCCACCACAAAAATAATTAGTTAACCCTATCCATGTGACATTCAGACTGTCCCTGAGACATTTACCTACTACATCACTCAAAATTTAGCTTAGAAATATTATCCGTTTTTCATCAGGTTAGGCCCATTGATTTATTACATAGAATGTACTATACCACAATACTTGCTGATATGTATACACAGACCCAAGGTAATTTTAACAAAAGTTTACCCAAAAGACTACAGACAAAAGGAAATCTTATAATGCAGGAAGTTGAAGTAAATAAAAATAAATGTGGCATCGCAATGATGGTATCTAGCCACACTCCATTGATTTTAAAAGATTATAGCTTTGTTGAATTCCATCTCAATTGCTGATGTAACAGGTCACGATTTCCAAGCCTTTTCATTTCAACTAAAACGCAAATGATTCGATTCCGGGGCTATTTTCAATTGAAACATTCAAAAATAATGCTTAGTTAATTAAAAAGTAAATCAGAATTGGTCGGTTGTACTAGGTTTGCACAGGGCAGCATATACTTACTTACAGGACAGTTGTACAGTTCAGATTCTAAATGACCGAAGTGGAACAAAAAGTGATATCTTGGTACAAACTGGGCAAAATATACTGAAGACAGTACATCTTTACTTTTGTCATCATCCTGCCCCATCCCAGCACCAAAGATCGCTCTTGAAAATTACTTTTAATGCATTAAGCTGTATAGGTTTGTCTCAGACTGGGTTTTTAAAAACACAAAAGGGGTTAGCCTTCATGAAGGAGCTTTTCCTTTCAAACATACTTGAAAGTGTGTATAATAGTGAGAAAATTCGTCCATGCATGGGCTGTTATGCCCAGAGGAAGTTTGAAATAAATCCCATAATGCATTGCAATGTGCCTATACCTGTACTGTAAAACAGGTAAAGTAACTTGGATTAAAAAAGGATTCAAGAAGTTAGAGGCGACCACAAAAACACAGTTCATGATCATGCTAAAACTTAGCTAAAGTAACTACTGCTTGGGGGCTAAAATGAGTGTAAAAGTCAGGGTTTTTTATGTGTTAAGAATAGGACTTTTGGTGCGGTTGGTATACATGATCATTTGAGGTGTGAACTTTCCCAAAACTGGTGCATTGTGGGGATTGACTCAATACACAATCTGTATGGTTCTGTTCCCAACTTTGGAAAACAATTTTATCATCTATTACATTACCTTTTCAGAGTACTTAGACAAAAATGAAAGACAATTTGCTGGTTTTAAAACCCAGGTTTAAATTAGACTCTCTTGCAGAAATTACACTTAGAAGTAAAAGCATCAGGTTTATACATGGTATATGGTTTTGCAGTGTGATAAAATGTTGATATAATATACTGAATCCGAAATAATAATAATAAAAAACTTTGGAATTGTGCATTGCTAAAGATGTTTCACGTAAGGCAAGATAAACATGGGTTATTTACACCTCATAAAATATTATTGCTTTACATTATTGTATGATTACAATGTACAATTTTGTTTAGTAAAATTATCAAATGAAACAACATTTTTTTTCATATTACATGCTGTATTTTGTTTTGCACATTCACACTAACATGCGTGTCATGTAAAACAAAAATGACACTCATAGAAAATTATCATTTGGCAATATACAATCTAAAAAATAAATATCACTGACTTTTGTATAAATATAGTTTGCTAATTCATAATTTTTCATCAGAGTTGTGGGGAAATACAAATTGCATTTTTATTACACATTAGAATAATACCCTTTGTTCCAAGCAAGCAATTTCCACAGAAACAGGGTCACAAAAGAAAAATACTCTTTATCTCCTGAAATTACAACAGGCTTTGGCTGATACTTGGAACAATTCTTAGAAATGAATTGTCATGTGGTACAGATAATAGACTCTACGCAATAGATTTGCGTGTCTTAGGCAGCAGAGACCCAAATTGCAAGACAACAATACATTCACCTGTTACTGCATTTCACAAAAGTGTTCCAATTGCAAGAGAGTCTTTACATATTGATGGACCACAGGTATGTTTGAACGTGTAACAAAAAGGCCAGACACGATGAAAAAACTTCACTACAAGTTTACACTTTAGCAAAACAACAAGCATTTTCAAAATTTTCAATTAATTATCCGCCATCACTGAAAAATAAAGTTAAAGATCTAGTACTGTTTCCTTAAACAATTTCCGACTTTTATGGAAATCTGTGCTTGATGAGTTCTTGCATATCTGTGCGCCAAAAATTATGCGGCATGTAAATAAGGAGGATATACAGTATAATGGTGCTAGAAATAAATGACTGCTAATCCAAGACACAAAGCACTCTCTATACCTTCATCGCATCTGTTGCAGACCCATTATATCAATCAGCCTTGGGCTGTGCTGTTTACAAAGGTGAAGATCCTCTTTGAATGTGAATTGCGTTAGACTTTTAGTACACGAAATAGTACAGTGGGAGGAATAATTTACTCGGAAATGAGATACACACACCTCAAGTACATGTTACAAGCTAGCGAAGGTTTGACGTATACTTCATGACTAATTACGCAACGGAAACCAGGTGCAATGTTCCTCCTGGCTCATGCAGTCCACGCATGCTTGTGTTCGTTTCTGTCCAACAAATTACTAATCAGACTGTAATTGGCCTGCAGAGCAAACCATTGGGTGGCCAAAATTGTTGCCTTCTGTCTGGACATCCATTCATACAGCAAAAATAGTTTGAAAAAAATGTCTTGCAGACTGATTTTAATGAATTCTGGTCATTTGATACTCTTGACAAGTTTGGCATTGAAACTAAAAAAATGAAACTTCTTAGTAAAAGAAAGTTATGCACAAAAGTGAAATATTTAAAAGCTATGTGCACATCACATCAGCCTTCTGAGATAACCATTCTTTTGGAGGACTTACAAAATTTCAGTATTATAAGGTAAAATTTCTTAGAATATGTGATTCAATTACAGTCAGAGACAGGATTATGGAATATTGCCCATCATCATGTCGATCAGGGTAGACATGAAGTACTGCTCACCGCTCATAAGCCACACACCAACATATCTAGCTGATATAAGTCACAACTACACAGTTTCAGTGCCATATACAAGGTCATCTAAAATTTGCTATGAACACCATTCCCAGTGATATATTACACAATTCAATTGCTACATGGAATTTGAGGGATGCAGAGGATTGGGTAAAGTTTGCACAATGGCAAATCCATGTACAGTGTGTACTTTGTCACCTAATTTGTTGAAACTGCTGCTGCTGCTTCTCGCTGTGCTTGAGACTCTCTGGCATCTCAGGGGGTGGTGGACGTGGCAGCTTGAAGTACACCTTAACCGAGTCATAAGAGGCACCTTGTAGGCATGTCGCGTACCCATCATGATATACGCGCCAACTAAACCTCTCCTTAACCTGAACGGTAAAAGAAATGACACGAGAAAAACAAAAATAGAAAATTTAGTGTTTTCACAACTGATAACCATTGGTAATAGGGACGTGGTCCACAGCGGCGTTCTGTCAACAGAGTGAGTACTGTATAAGCTGAAATTTTTGCTGAAATAATCCCTCGCTTATAGTTTTTTCGTGATTTTTTGACAACTTGCAAAAATATTAATTTTGAAAAATCTTGAGGGCACACTATTTTTCAAATGTGCCAGTGTCTCTTTAAATCCTTTCCGCGCTGAATGATGCATAGGGTAGTGCCTATCTCCGTTTCCTTAACCCTAGGCCACGCGTCTGCCAAATGCAGTGAAAGCTACAGTAGGGGATTAGTCTTCTTGTAGCTCCACATGTTAACTTTCCCTACTCAATTCTTTTAAATGCAAGCACCTGACGTGAAGGCAGAATGTACCATTTTAAAGTCTCTGGTATGACCCGGCCGGGTTCGAACCCGCGTCCTCCCCACTGGGAGGTGGATGCTCTAACCATCAATAAAACCTGCAAGTCTTAGGCTCCATGGTTGTCCATCATATTCCTAGCAGCACTATGAAAACTTCACCGTTGAAGCTATGTGATATTTCGTTCAAGATCCGCTAAATCCTTCAGTCCTTGAAAACACACTATATAGCGTGCCATGTGTAAGACATCTCCGATCGGGGCTTCTTCAACCAGGGAGGCATGCAGTAACAGTCAAAATTTCGAAGGGTTGAATCATGCATAATGGAAAAACGCCACAAGTTTATTACAACCAATGCAAGTCAAATATGGTACGAGTATAAAGGTTAAACCTTCAGGATTTGCCATAAAAAATGTCGGCTTATGATAAAATGTTTGAAAGATGATTAGAAGGAAATAAGTTCGAATATTACTTGTCAAACTGTAGCGATCAAAGGCCAAAGAGAGAAAAACTGGATACGGAACGATGCAGTAAATCCTCTGAAACTTCACTCATAATTCCGATTTTGACGCGGAAAGTAGCCATCAATGATAGAATGTTGTTTGCTACACCTATTCATACGATTGCACATGTGGAGAAAATTTATGCAGCTTCTACACATATAGATACAAATTTCCAATGATTCAACAACCTGTCTGTTTCTCAAATATTCTGACGTCACGCAACGTCACTTAATGAGCAGCCCTCAATCGGCGAAATGTTCCTACACAGTTTTCTAAGTGAGCAGATTGCATTAGAATGGTACACAAAATACATAAAATGTGACAAAATCATTTGGATAAAACCCTTACCTGGAGCCATGCTAGTCAATTTCCTGGGCACACACAAAGGATTTTAGCAGTAAAGATTGGCTCTTGTGACACGCAGCCAGCACAATTTTGTGGGCAGACCAAGGCGAAATATCGGGTTACCAGTTTCATGAAAAAACAGACTAGTGGTGAGACATTATGTCTAGAAATCAAGGGCAGGTGCCAGCCAGAATTGCCTATGTCTCGCTAGCTTTGCGCAAGGTTCAACTTCACGTGCTAAAACAATGAAACTGTGACTGTCAAAGAGAATCTTGATCTACTTCTAGTCCAGGTTCCCAAGTATAGGATTAAGGGATTAAGCAGAAATAATGCGAAAAGGACGTCCGTACATTGTATTTGCTCCAAAAATTTCTGATGTTCATTTGAAAAGGTCTATACTGGATAGGCATGCCTCACATACGAACTGGTGGGCATAGAACTAGATAAATCCTGACGGTCTTATGCTCGCGGGTTTGTTACATATACATACCAACCATGCCAAGCTTGCGTGCTGCCTCAAGGGCTGTGCTTCCCTTATCCTGGTTAAGCTTAGATACCACAGAGTCAGCCGGATGTGAGACATAGCACAGAAAATGCCCGCTGCAAAAGAAAGAAATGAAACAAAAACAATTACCATCAAGCTTTTCAGAATTATGCAGTCTTCTGACAGGAAACAATGTAATTTTCAAATTCATTTGGGGGGGGGGGGTCAAAATATTTGGAAATGTTCAGGTTAGTTTTTGGGAGGGGTATTTTCCAGTTTTATACTTTAGAGTGGTTATCAGTATGCAGGGGTTTTGCTCTCAAGTTGGTTGTTATTTGAAAAAAAAATGGACAGTAAAATTATTTGTAGTTGGGGGTATGGCCCCCCCAAACTTGGTCCTGGTTGAACAAAGTTGCATTTTTAGGGCCTTATATCTTCAAAAGGGAGTAATTACATGCTTTTTGATGCCAGATTTGCATTCTACAGCAAAAATTACCTCTAGAAACCTTGTTTTTAAACTGATGGGGGGTGTTATTCTCAAAATTTACCATTCCCAACATCATCTTCGGCATCGCGACGCATTTTTTTGCAACCCCTTAAAATTGAGATTGCTCTACCGGGAGAACGAAACATCGTATGAACCTCAAATTTTCAGGATTTTCATATGTCATCAATTCCAACTACCTCAACAAACTTAGAAAAAAAATTGAAGGGATAGTGTGGGTGCAGTGTGTTGAGTGACATGGAATGGCTCTGAAGTAATATTACTGGATCAAGATTTATCCATGAAGCGTGACCTTTGTTACATGCACAACACAAAAAAAACGTACCTGACAATGCGGATTTGCATAAGTGGTTTGGCCCATTCAAGTTGTATGAAATACAACCGAACATGACGCGAGCTCTGCCCGTGTGAGCGGTTCGTGGAATAGCAATTTCTATTTTTGGGAGGAGATTCGCATGCGGTGTTGGTTGACTTTTGAATGGAAGTAATTCATAAGCGGAGTGATTTGTACTCATGGAAAAGTATGAATAGCTTTCTGAGGAACCTTTTCATTAAATTTGTTGGAGGCGCCCTAAGCCCTGGGGGCGTGGTTGTGTGGGTGGGGCGGAATGCCATTTTTTAATATCCCATGTGTAAAAATTTGAATGGGCACAAGCTAAGGCAGTGGGGGGTCAACACCAATGATTATATACGGGGGGGATGTACATTCGGAAAGGGGACATAGCGAGCGTCTTGAACAAGACTAATGCACAAAGATGCTAAGTGGTCCTGCCAGCTATAGCAGCCCACAAAATGGGGAATATCTTTAAATTAATTATATTCTGACCCCTAACCCATGCTGCCACGAACGAGAAATTAGTTATAAAGAATGCGATGACAAAATTCATGCCTTAAGATGTTATCCAATTCAATTCATTTTTATTCTGGAAATTTGAAAAACCTTACAGGGTGGAAGTTTCAGTTTTCCTCGGCACATGATTAGGCTTTCTATGTTTACCTTTTGGCACAACTTTTTTTTAACACATAAAATTTACAAGAGAAGAAAGAAATACAAAAAAAAATGTGGAAAACCCCATAAGAAGAGCAGAAATCTGTTAATTTACCTTACAATGATTTGGATTTAGTGTAAAATGGCCCGGTGGTGGCCCTTTGCTCATCTGTGAACTGATCAGGTCTCTGAATTTTTCATGATTTTGTCCAATTTAATTGATTACTGCTTTAATGTTCTTATAAGAACTGGTCACCCTTGTGGATCTTGTGGATACGTCTTTCCACCTGGAAATAGCTCTTTTTTGTTTATGGGGAATTTTAATTCCAGTATGGATGAGTGAGAACCACAAGCTGATTGGTTTTGAGAATTTTTTGCCCTCTGCTGACATCACATGTGCAGAAGTAGCACTCTGGTGGACAAATTTAGGTCTTGTAATCTTTTCTAATGCAGAAAAATGGTGTCTTAATAGTTTCTTAAAAATGGTCTCCCCTCTGACCATAAACCTGTTTCCTGAACTCATATGGACACTTAAAATCATCTTTCAAAGTGTATCACATCTGTGAGATTGGATGATCATTTCAAGGCAGATATTTATATTAAATTGGATGGTGCTGAGGTTATAACAGAAAATATCGCAGGAGCCTAGATTAAATATCAGGCCGAGTCGAAGATGAGCCTGCTATTTTCCTTGGCGAGGCATTTTTCTGTTATCAACCGAAAAGCCATCCAATATTTATTATTATGCATGAGGAGCTGACTGACAAAACTATAAAAGGGATTATTTGCTTGAGCAGTTTCACACACCCAATATTTTTGTGCATCATGGTGCAGTGTTGGGCAGTACACGCTACTCGCACTGCAGTATTGCACACCAGGTGCATAATCATTTCTTATATCATCTGTTGATAAAGACCAACAGAGATGTTTTTTTCTTTGCCAATTGTGCTTAAGTAACTAACATTTTTAGCCTTGCACTCTTTAAACAGAATAATTTTCCCAAAATAGCAAGTTTGCTTTGGTGCAAATTGGGCAGATGGCTACAGTCTGCATTCATCCCTGTAAATTCTCAGTACCCTTCCCAACACAGCTCATCTGAAAGACACGGGACAGGTGCCTTGCTACAAGACCTTGTTATGCGGGTAGAATCAGGGTAAAGCTGGCTGTTGAAAAATGGAATGTCCTTGCTGTAAACCCAGGCGGCAACCTTGGTGCCCCGGTGTCTGCGTATGCCTTGATTCAACTGTTTATTGCCATGATTAGTCTCGCAATACAAAAAAAAAGTGGTTTTTATATCAGTTGATCCTCTAAGGGGAGCACAGTACAAATCCTTCCGTGGTGGAAAGTGCACTAGTGCTGTAGTTCCGATAAACCTAGAATTTGAGCGTAATTTGTGTAGTTTTGGGTGGACATTTGTCCAAGCGATTTGCTTTCATCAGTATCATTCATGTGCATATTTCTTTCATAACTTATATTTAAAACTTATATTTAAAAAACTAGATTTGGCGTTCTCGCCTTCGCGCTCACTACATTCAAAGAATATAATCTGTAGACCGCTCCATAAATAAACTTAACATTTTAGTGACACATACACACACCACAAACAGATTTAGGCAAAGTGGTCCCTGCCAGCTATGCTGGTGGTCCTGCAGCTATGCTGGCAGCCCACAAAAATGGATGAGAACCCGTCTTGGCGGTATGATACGGCGACATTTGTGAACCGCCGTGAAACGATTCTGTGGGGCTCCCTAGGAGTTAGAAAAAACAGGTGTTTTTTCAAATCTAAAACCACCCCCCCCACAACAAATCTGTTTACGCGGCCACTTGAAATTCTCTCCTGCAAATTCATTGCTCTAGGTACGACAGAGGGGAAAGATATGATGGATACAACAGAGACAACAAAGCACACATTTTCAATAGGCAGACCATTTTGTACTGTGTTCCCTTAGTTTAACGTCAATTTTTTACTCATCAGAGCACCAACCTATTTATTAAACCCCTATTATCCTGATTATTTATTTCTACCTATGTATCATCCCAGCAACGAAAGTAATTAACTAGTTGTTCTGGTTTGGAACACTCTGACTTGGTTTTGGGTACAACATATTTGTACAGAGCCTCCACTGTTCTCTCAAAACAGGCAAATTTCATCATAGTGTAGGGTATCTGACGCATCCCCAATGGGGGTAAGACATTTGTAAAATCTGCATATACAAGTATTATACATAGTTATTCATAGGTTAATAAATAAAGATGGGTGACAGTTCATTTGAGTTTTCTCTGTGTTTTCATCTTACCAAGGCCATGTTGTAATACACTGAATTCTTTACTATATGCTTGAATATAGTATTCATGAGTACCATCACTGTAAAGTATGGTTATTTTGCTACAGAAATTGGGTTTGAAGTAATAAGTGGATGTCAGTTAGATAAACATGGTCACGTATAGTATCCAAAAGCATGTTTCAAGAAGTCAACATGTTTAACTACCAAAGGTGACACAAGAGTGCGCGTGTACAAAGTGAGTTTTTTATGGGAGAATTGTGTAAAGATGCTACCAGGGGTCCGCGCTAAACATGGCGTTTGGCGCGCCCAGCGCCTTTTTCTATGAATGCACGGCAAAAATAACTTTTTCCTTCAGTTTGGGGGCGCAGCGCGCGCCAGAAAATCGGCCTCC
>JAMKCH010046276.1:0-11065 GCA_023653785.1 Ophioderma brevispina | reverse complement strand
TAATTCCAAACATACAATTCAAAACACACACACACATAGAACATGTTTGACTTAAATAACTAAATGCCACATTTAAAAAATCATGGGTGGAATTAAACAGATAAATATTATGCTTAGTTCTTTAAAATTATTAACAATTAATGTGAATTAAATCAACATTTTAAGCAGTTATAGTTGTTTCTCTTGAAGAAAACAGGAGCTGAGAAAAATATATGGCCATCACCAGTTGAGGGGAAACCTAGCCTCCCCCATCGATCCGCTATGAAATTTATGCCGGATCAATGCAATAATCCACACAATTCTGATTTTGTGTAAGGAGTTCAATTTTCCCCTTCCTTTCCCCCTTTACTTCCCCACATGTTAATCAACTGGCTTACGAATGAGTTGATAAGAATTAACAAAATTGACAAGATTTATTATACCCAGCCTAGTGCATGTCCATGTATGATATTAAGGTCTTACAGAAAATACTCTGTTTATAATTCAGAGGCATGCCACGGGGGAGTTGTTCCGCTGCTAAGATCATCCTGCGTATAAGATTTTTTTTCCGGCACCAACACTGAAGTTCGTTGTCTTGTAATTGCTGGGATCGTTCATTTATTGATTCATTTTGTAGAAAAAAGAGCAACAATAAAAACTGGGCAAATGGAAAAAAGTACCAGTAATTGAAATTCCCTGCCGTGGGAGGTTAAGTGTCTTTCTCAACATTGTTCTCACTTTTCATCAGCCTGGGGGCAGTTTTTTTCTCTCTTTGAAATTAGTAAATGGATATCTGGAATTCAATTTCATCAAGATATCTAAAGTTGCATTTGTAATGTATCGTTTATTATGGATGCCAATTTAGTGTCGAAAAACAATTATGTTTTTTTTTTTTAAGATGATGTTATCATTTTTTGGTCGAAATAACAACATTCACACTACTGTGGCTTATACGAAGAGATGTGACTTGTGGCCTTCCTGGAAAGAGGTTTATGGGCACTAACTATACCTGTCTATCGGCTTCTAAGCCCATAGGGTGGTATTCTGAAAGGGAGACTAACTTTAGACCTGGGTTTAATCAGGTATAGTCCCTACATGACAGGACCGTTTTCCTTTCAAAATACTGTGAAAGTTCAATTTAACGGGTGAAAGAAAATTCCTCATGGATGGACGGGCCGTAACAGCCCATCCCTGAGCATTTTTCTCACCTGTTTAAGGCACACCTTCACAGTAGGTGGACAGGAAAAGGTCCACCATGTGGATTAACCCTTGTTTAAACCCAGGTCTCAAGTTAGTCTCCCTTTCAAAATCCCAGCCTATCTATGATTGGTTCTTGAAGGTAATATCAAGGTGTAATTGGAGCAAATCCGATGATACTCTAAGAATGTTGCTATCATTTATCACAGAGTATACCACTATTTGATTGTTACAAGATTGGCTATCTCATATTGGTTTCCTGTAAATAAGTCAATCACAACAGAATTTTTATCATAGGTGGTAGGGTCCAGGGGCAAGGTGTATTTATGATTTAACCCCATGGCATTACAGCTGATTTGATTGCTGATTAACATACTAAAGGTCACATGCAAAGCCTCCACAGGTTTTATGTTCAATTAAGCTAAAAAATATAAGAGACAGATTTAATGCACGTTTTTATAGTTTTTCACTATTCGTAATAAGTTTGATGCGATCAAAAAAACACATTAAACAAAAGCACCCAAAAACAACTTGAAAACTCAAAACGTGGCAACTCGGCTTACGCGTGTGGGAGTATCACCCCTTTTAATTAGTGTTGCCACCGTAATTGAAGCTGTACAGTCTGGCAGCATTCAAAATTATATTTCGAATTAACTGCTTTGTTACAATTTAAAGTGTGTATTTTTGATGTTGAGTTTTATATTTTGTTCAATGCATAAAAATAAGTTCAACAACGAAAAGCGAATTTCCGCGCGAATCCTATAATGGGCATTACTGTTTTAGGAAAATGTACACAACGGGGTGTTGGCAACATTTCTGACTACCACTGTCATGGAAACTTGGTACGAAGCTTTGAAGTACTTTCCATAGAAAAGTTTTAGTTTATTAATATCATCATAGACCTAATGTTTTATATTAATTCAAAAGATGGATTCAATTCAATATAGCATTATCTTCGCATATTAAACGTACCAATAATGATGTATTCCAAAACATCGTCAGCTAGTTTGTGGTTTCTGATGACATATGACCGCGATAGATGGAACTTTTGGCCGAGATTTGAGGGATTACTAAGGGATGAATGTCACAACGTCGACGCGGCACACTGGGAAAACTACATTTTAATAGCTTCAGAAAACAGTAAAACAAAATGGAAGTTTGTTTAATTAAGCAGGGTGTCTGGTTGAAATCAATCGAGCGATAGATGGTGAATTTCCTGTTTATGTATCAGAACCTTGACGATATTTACAAGTGCGTGACACAGTCACGACCATTCCATTCCATGTCCCGATGGCGATGTTTTGCGAAAAGGGACGCCTGAGCCGAAGCCCTGAGTGTGATATAATGGGGTCACGTTCCCGTTATTTCGAGCTTTAAACCTGCTTTAGAGTATACTTGTTTTCAAATTTATTTCCAAATGTAATAGTTTAAATATTATTGTAAAAGTATATTACTTGCGGTCCGGGCTTTTGGTGCGGTGTGCGGTAGCTTTCCCAGTCTTTCGACGCTTGTGTTCGGTGGTAGACAGTTATATTAGCGACGGGGATAGAAGCACGCTGTTTCGATCAGTATACCATAAGGCCCGGCGATCGACCGCGCCCCCCAAGCCCCGGGATACACTATAGATGCTTCAAGCTTCGTCTGTACTTCACTGGGTGATACGTAGCAGAAACATGGTAGGCCAATATCCAAATTATCCTGTTGTAGAATTTTATAATGCGTCACATATTTATCAGCCAATAATTGCCAAATGTACTGTACATGATTCATTTTGCTTGCACGTTGACATGTATTAGTTCGTGATTTAGGCCAAAGCTCGGACGAGATGGGAAGAGATGCATGAAGTTCGTTGCACATTTCGCGTCTTATCACTGTTCAAATTCTCAAAGAACTCACGACAGATCGACGATTCTTATTCTTTGTTAGATTGGTGTTAATTTATTGTATTTGAGGGTGTACATATTCTTCATTGAGTGATTGCGAAAGTGTTGATATTAATTCTAAAGATCATAATCATTAATAATATGTTGTAAAATGAGAAGAAACTCGGCAGGGTTTGCATGCCTTTGGGAGGTTTTGCCCGGTGCCAATGCATTGTTTACGTACACATCGGGTCTTTTTGTCGAGCTGATACCCTATGAGTCATTATCATGCGCCAATGGTTCGGTGTTCGTGACTAAGTGAAAAGATTAGGGCAAGTACCAACTTTAACTTATAAAAAGGAAGTGTTTGAGGATTATTTGCTGCGGAGTTTTAACTTTATAGGTTATATGGTCTGAAGAATGAGATAATGAAATAAATAATAAAATTCAGTAGTTACATTGAGCTTTGCATGTGAGCTTTAAAAGGTCATTCGTGATTCCAGCACCTTCTTTATTCATTGTTCACTAGATATCCCGAGAAAAGATTTATTCACAAACTTTGAGTTGAACCCGATCTTGCGGTTCTGGTATGAGCAAGTGCTTCGTTTCCCACGTTCCCATAGACCACTGTGCGTAATTTGTCCGTTTACGAACAGAAATACAAAAATTACGAATTTATTACAGATACGACCAGAATTTTCACGTAAGATTAGCCGTACACATGGATTTACTAAGGCTAACGGTTTCAGATGATTATAAGAATCTCAACTTTTTTGAGGTAAGTCGGGGGGACGAAGTGTGGATCACAAACGTCCCCTTGAACCATACTGAATAAACCATAAGGCAGGTTAATAAAAAGGTGCATATAGAAAGTTCTATTTGGATATAAGTTATATCATGGTAGCATTCTAACTTGGGCATGTAAAAATGCACTATAGCCTATCATAGTGCATTTATCACAGACAATAACCACTACAGTGACGATGTAATGAAACATTACTTTGTAAGGCCATTCACGTGGTATAGTGAACCAAAACTATAGGGTTCGGAAATAACTACACACAACACAGGGGTCCTCAAATCTGCATGAGCCTTCTACAGGAATAACACGCCTCACCTCCGCCATGTAAAATAATCTATGATTCACATAGTAAATATATCAATGTCAATATTTAATATGGATTTTGACTTATCCCTGCCAATTAAGTCACACAAGAACTCCAGCCTTTAGAAATTTATTGGATTTAGATCGAGGTATTGGTATAGATTTGAAGTTTACGTGTGTGTCAGATTGCGTGTCCCCCGCAGGGTTTCAGCACTGGAGTTTGACAAAAATCAATTCACCAGGATCTTAGAAGAGTGTTAAGTTGTTATCCAATGATACGTGTCTTGGTTGTAAGACTTCTAATTCCTTGGCTTTCCATTTCTGCTCAATAGTAAGGTAATGTGGTTTTTATACTGTCGTGAATTTTACTTTATTTGCGACAAAAAAATGTGAGCGAGGGGCACCAGGAAACCTGTAGATTGTATGCTTAATTTCAAAGGGAATTTTAGCCAGGGGAGTTGAACTATTAAAATATGGGTACAATTTTACCAACCTTGCATCCCATATCAAGTACACAATCAATGCTTGAATATTTTTTCCCTATATTTGGGATAAGTGACTATAAAACTTGACTAATATTTGTACCAAGGAATTTGCTGATTTTACATTTCCCACGCATAGACGTCAGAACTGGGGCGTACGGGTATACGTCCCAATAATTTTAGAAAAATGTAGCACCCCTTGGAAAGAATGTATGGTGCCCCTTGGAATATGAACTGCTGTGCCCTATGGTGGTGTAATCTTTATCCCCTTCCACCCCCAATTTTCAAGTTTATGAAGGCAGCCGTCAAGCGAAGCGAACCAGAAAAATTGAAATGTTAAAATCTGGCTGTCCCTTTTTGATCCACTGGCTGCACTCTACATCCCAAATTAAAAATACCTCTGACCAGACTTGTAGACTGAGTACTTCTCATGCCAGTATCCGAGTCTGAGTACTTTACCCAAGTACGAGTATTTGGTCCTGAGTACGAGTACAAGTACAGTAAAATTTTAAATCACAAGTACGAGTATGAGTACTTATGCCCGCAAGGATGAATATGAATACCCAGGCCTGAGTATGAGTACACAAATTGTACTCGAGTACAAGTATTCATACTCGAGTATACAAGTCTGCTTCCAAAGCTTATATACCCACAATGCGGTGTGATGCAAGCCGATAACTTCGGCACGGCTTAATTCCTGAGAGTTCCTCTTCCTGTTTATTTTTAAACATGTTTGATCAATTTTTGTTTAATGAATGTTTAGCCCAAAGATTTCGCAGGATAAATTAGAAAAAATAGTAGCTTTCTTCAGACACCAAAATATTGACCACTGGGGACAGGGCTATTAGCAATCAGGCCATGGAGTAAACAGAGATGTAACAAAGGAGTAGTATATTTCCTGAAAATTCAAAATTTGAATCGACGGCAAGGCCAAATTTTTGCATAACATCCGGTGAAGAAAAAAAAAGTAAAAAGTAACAATTTTTTTTTTACATTTCCGGATTTTTAAAAATTTATGGCCATAAATCCGGAAATCCAGAAATTTGCGGAAAAATTACATCTGTTTAAAACAAAACACATTACAAAATGCATTTAAAAGTAAACATCTCTAAACAACATTCAGACCTACATGTACATTTGAATCCACCACCTGCACTATATAACCAACTGCATGGTTAAGACAATTTTTGCATCTCTTTGAAAAGAAGAAAATAGAAGAGGCGGTCAGCTAATGAAGAAAAGGGCCTCCCATATTCCCCCAGGTTGACTGGAGTAAATGAGTAGTCACAATGCACAGTCACTCTGATATTCAGCAGCAGCATAAGAGATTCAACTGGGACTATTAAACCCAGATATCAGTGTGAGGCTCCCTCATCCTAATTCTAATGACAATTGCTGATATGTCTGTGTTAGATTTCAAATAAAGATATTTTCATGAATTTTCATTTATCAAGGCTTACTCATAAATTTTTTTTCTTTTTCTTTTTTAAATTTTCAAAGCATATACATATGAAGGCCTATAGCTCACAACGCTCACAGTTTGATTTCTTTATAAAATTTTGACACTATTGGTATTTACTATTCATGAAGCCAATTTGGTGAAGATGGGTACTTTGGGGAAACCCAATTCTAAACTATATACCAGAAAATGCACACATTTTGTATTGTATTCAACCAAAATGAGCTAAATTAATGCATTGCACCATTTGGGTGTATTTGTAGCCAAAATCCACCCAAAATGCATAAATCAACTATTTCAATTTTGGAGTCAAAATGGACAATAAAACTTTTGGGTTTTTGTGTATAATAGAACAGTTAAAGATACTCTTTAAAAATTGGTGACACAAAACTGTTTTCATAAACACACATCCCATAATAATAAACAATTCGAACCCTACACCTGTTGTACATCTCTAGCCTATATCTTTCGGGGAGGAAGGGGAAAGGGATAAGTGTAAAGGGGAGAGGCGGTTACAAAAAGCTTGCATATCTAGGTGAAAAAGCGAACGTGACCCTTGGGGCCCCAGTCCCGTGACCAGGGAGGACAAGCCACGAGGACGTGGGCTGGACTCGACCAGCAATTTTGGCACCATGTGTGTTACATGCATAATGAACATCATTTCACATGATTGGGTACTTAGTACATTTTCTAGCCTCAGTGGTGTGGTAATTGTGGTTAATCGAGTGTGTTGAAATTTACCTTTTAAACTTATATCCATTCTATAAAGTGCTGAAATGAAATCACAAAGAACTACCTTTTAAATGTACAGATCTTGTTCTCTGGAAAACAGAGAGATATTCATCCTGAATTACGGTCAATCTATCCAGATCAGCAAGCACTTTTAAGGTGCCAATGAGAGATTTCATGTAACAGTGTGCTACAAAATTTGAAAATGTGATTTTTGACTGGCCTAAAACTTTCTATCAAAATATCCGCACCTGAACGGATAAGCTGAAACCTGCTTCTTGGTAAAAAAATGTGAAATTTCTAATTTTGTATTGGAAGCAAATACCCCCCCGCGGCAAATAAGGCTGTTTTCACTGAAATATGTAAGATACAAAAATACCTTGTGTTTCATTTTTAAGTTATTCATAGCCAAAATAAAAGGTTATAGGGTTATCTACTGAGTGTTAATCTATATGAAATCACTACTAATGAACAGAGAATATGGATGACTTGAAAACCTCTCGTGCACACATTTAATACATTCATATCCATTATATCAATCCTCGAAAAAGTTACATAAAATCATTGCCAAATGTACTCTATATTAACAATCACCAACAAAGAGATGTACAACCACAGTTACAATGACTGCACAGTTAACCAACTCTCGTAATTAAATATTTCTAATCGTTATCACAAAACAGAAGCAAAAATTTACTCTCAGACTTTACCTAAATTCAACCTCTCTATGATCCCCACGTTCCCTGTGTTCTACTATAAGTACCTTGGTTATTCCAATAAAAATTAGCAGGAAAAGAATCAACCCATTTTATGAAAACAACTGACTGGTACTGTCCACATGTTTACCATCCATCAAAGTAACAAAGCTCTGGAATAGGTGTTGTATTTGCGTCATGTGGTCTTGGCATCTTATACCAGTGACTGACCAGTGCATTGAAGCGTGAAATATGCCTAGCCACAAAGGTCCATTCATAAAGACCGAGTAGAAGTAACCCCTTCTGTCCCCTACCTCGTTCTCTCTACCCTCGTCAGACCAGTTTAATAAAATTATCAATTTAATTATTTAAATGCATTCAAAGTATGAATTTGATCAATTTCACTAGAAAGAACGTTGTGTGTACAACTTTAATTTTGCTGCATAAATATGTAAGCTATTTATTGAGATTTAAAAAAAAATGTTTCGTTTTTTTTGTGTGTGTGTGGGGTGGGCGTTGTTGGGGGGGGGGGGGGGGGGGGGGTTAAGGACTCACTTTTCACTATTTAACCCAAGTAAACCCTTTTTCAATTTTGGTCATGTATTGGGCTTTTAAATAGGATCTTATAGAAAACAGAATTTTTTTGCTTAGCCAACATTCCCATAAAAGTCAACAAAACTGTGGATGTAATTTTTGTAACTTTGGCGAAAAGTCTCAAGTACACTGAGGGGTCATTTTTCTTTAAAAACTGTACAGTCCACTTTTCAGATACTTGAAGACATGTTGCTATCCGAAATAAAAATTCATTACTCTCACATCAGGCAAAACAAATTTAGGAAAAAAATGTAGATCTTGAAGGAAATATGTTGGTTACTTTTCCCAGAGAAAATATCAAAAATTATCCAAATCCCCAAAGGAATTTTAAGTTTATTACCTTATCCATAACAATAATAGCTCAAGAAAAACAAATTAAATAAAAGAATTTCCTTTAGTTAATTGCCACATAGTATCTCAATTCGTGTCAATTTTATTACTCTACATGAAGTGGTCAAGTCATGCAATAGTAAAAGTCACGAGATATCATCATCTTCTGTGTCAATGACTGCTAATTCATTTTATGTGCATTGACCGGAAGGAGCTTTCCTGAGATTTACACGAAAAATGACGACAGACATATCGGGAACCTCTCCATTACGCAATCAGATTATAGACACGGCAAATACTCGGCCGTTGATCTGTCGGACAGTTATCAACAATTTTTGAAAATGTTATAAAATATCAAAAGAGTTATTTAGAGAAATTTGGAACACATTGAGAGTAAAAATAAGCAAAATTCAATAATTATTGCCTTCAAATAGTCATCGGTGTCCTGAAAACCAATTTGTGCAACCATCCCTAATTATGTCTTTGAAAGGCAACACACATTCTTCCCCAGGATTCTGAAGGGCAAGGTCTTGCACGGATTTAGCATATATATCTTTAAAGCCACTATCAGTGATTCACTCAAAAAATTCAAAAATCTTTGAGTTGCAGGAATAGCTTAAAAGTGAAGGATAAGTCAGTAGAATTCTCAGAAGTTATTTTTTGCACCTGAAAATTTTACATAAAAGGAAGAAAACAGCGGTGTGCAAAGATATGAACCTCCATTCAGCTATGTATTATACTAAGTGTCTGTATGGAATCACTGAAATATCTGATTCTGTCCTTCTGTTGCTTTAAGACCTAGCACTTGTAGGATAAGTTAAGATAGTTGTACTTCTTCTAAGACATGCAAAAATTTTATTTTTGATTTTCTGATTTTGCAAATCACTGATAGTGCCTTTAAATAACATCAGGTATGCATCCATACTCTCTAAATGTAAATGAGTGAAAATTCACTCCCCAAAGAGTGAAACTCTTTCCCAAAAGAGTGAAACTCTTTTAAACCACTCCAAAATGAGTGGTTTGTACTTAAAAAGAGCGAATTCCCACTCAAAAAGAGTGAACATCACTCCAAAAAGAGTGGATTTCCACTCGTTTTTGTGCTGTCCTTGGTTTCACTCCTCAAAAGTGTTGTCCTTCGTTTAACTCCTCAAACGAGTGGAAATCCACTCTTTTTGGAGTGATTTTACTCTTTTTGAGTGGAAAATCACCCTTTTTAAGTACAAACCACTCATTTTGGAGCGGTTTACAAGAGTTTCACTCTTTTGGGGAGTGAAATTTTCACTCGTTTACATTTAGAGAGTAGTCTTACTAACTTGCATGTACAACCCTTATTTTAAGAAGGGACTCTATTGAAAGAATTGTCTACACCACAGATTTCTATTTATAACACTAGATAGCAAATGCCAGTTCAAAAGCCGTAACCATCTTTTCCCGCAGTGCGTACTTATTTCCATAGCGTGGTGTACCAATTTATTCATATATTCCCTGATTTCCATAGCGTGGTGTACCAATTTATTCATATATTCACACATTTGCATAGAACAATGTACTGTTCCAGGCCAACAGGTTACGGCGCATGCGCGTGCGAGTTTCGAATGGATGACCGTAATGAATATTCATAATTTTCAAAACACGGTTACGGTGGGCGCCTATTCTTCAACACGGGCGTACGGCATCTCATTTTCTATATCTATGGTCTACACCAAAGGTTTAAAGTTGCAAAGCTTTGCAATGAGAGATTTCACATTGAGATTTGAGATTTCTTGGTAAAAAATTGTGAAATTTCTAGTTTACCATAGGAGCAAATACTAGATTCAGCTTGTGTTGAAATTAAGCAAATGAAATTGCATTTTGTTTTAAATTTCAAGGTACTTCTTTAGCCAAATACAAGTTAAGAAATCTATTGGGGTCTTATCTATATGACATCACTACATGACACAGTAAATGGATGCCCTAAAATCTCTCAATGCACCTTTAAATAAGGTATTTGACACCTGCTATACCTTAATTTTGTCTTTATTTTGTATACACAAAATCTGAGGGAGAGAAACAATATTTTATTGGTGTAATGAATTCCATATTCTTGCCTATAATAGAACTAGAATAGAATCTAAAATTGGTGCCAAAATTGGAACAAATTTTATTGCTTAGTGTGAAACTTGTCAAAATATGTTCAAAAGAAAACAAAAGAATTGGGAAAATATGAAATTGGTATAATATCTACGAAAAACCACATCCTACCAAAACCAAAATTGAGTACCCCTTAATGAACACCCCTAAAGGTGTTAGTAGAAGGCAAATATCCACCAACTGCAATTATTACACATATTTCTGTACTGTGAACAGTCCATTATCCAGTTTGGAATCTTTTTAAGGGCATCACTTTGTAAAGCAGTGTGTTGCCTATCGTCAGATATGAATCGAGTGCATCACCATAAACCCTGTATGGGAAGTTACATCAAATAATATTACAACTTTTCCTGCATGATATTGAGAGCAGTGTGAGGGTGCTCTTTCAATCTGTTAACTGGAGGATACATGTGTGGTGTGCAATTATCTAAAGGAGCACTGCTTGATTATTGTACATTAATTTTGCCTATTTCAATCAAAAGTCAGTTAGTTAAAATTACATT
>JAMKCH010046275.1:0-12700 GCA_023653785.1 Ophioderma brevispina | reverse complement strand
AACTTTGAAACACCTAACGCTCTGTGGTCGAGTTGAATTGCAAGTTGGTCTATAATTTTGCAACTTGTGTGGCAGATGTGTCACCGATGGCATAACTATCAAATTGAGCATCGTTTTTTAAGTACCGAATAGAAGTGATAGATGCAAACCATTACAAAATTTGATTGCTGGGGGCAGGGCAAATTGGAGGTGGACTTGCTGAAGAAAAAAACAAGACTATGATGAATATGATAGTTAGATTCCCCATGTAGGATAGCCATGCTAAGTCCAGCATAATAAGTGGCAAGTTTGTTGTACATTTCCTAGAAAATACCATACGCTGCAAATTCTTTCTTTTGCAGGAGGAGTTCCACAGGGCGGTTCCAGTTCCTGGAATGGCAGGACCAAGTTTAGGGGTAGAGACAGCGGGTCTGTTTAAACAATCCTGGTCACTAATGAATATGGTAAGCACTACGTTTTTGTTATCCCCTTGGCTTGAAAAGCGTAGGGGATATTGCGATAGCGCGCATGTCAGTAGTGTGTATTGGTATGCCGGTTTTCACATCTCCGAAAAGTTAAAGTCTGATATAAACACGACTTGGGTGTTAAGGATGCGTCAGGTTCCGTCATGTGTGCATATGTCAAAGGTAATAGATCAAGGTCAAATGGTTCATCTGAGGTCATATGTGTGTGGTTACAGTTGGGTTAGGTTGAGTAGGGGTTGCTTCCTGTGTGGATGATGTCAAAGTCATCGGCAACGGTTTTTCAAAAAGGTTCATCTGAGGTCATGTTCCAGGCTGCCATCTTGCCAGGGGAGGATTGATGCAAGTTTACTTGCTGTATTTTGTGGTCTTAGTTCATTAATAGAGATAGAAGTTTTCACACCCGGAGGGCGCACTGTTTCCAAATGTGCCAGTGGGTCAACAGGTCTGTCATTCACAATTTTAAAAATCTGATTCACCTTTCCATATTGTCATTGGCATGCAAAATCTATTCAAAGGAGTCCAAAAACGCTCGTTTGGGATCAGTGGTCCTAAATTTTGAGAGGACTGATAAAAGGCTCTTGTGGTAAGGAGACACTGGCAACAGGGTTATAGCTAGCCTACTCCGAGTGCCGGGTGTAAATCTTAAAATTTACTACACTTTTGGCACACATGATTATGTGCGCAATTTATGTGGTAATTTTTCATTTCAATGAAATAAAGTGCGTTGGGCAACCTTCCAAAAGACCTTCTGTGCCGGTCGGTGGGAGCAGGTGCCGGTCATGGCCAGCCGCCGCCGGCCGGCGTAGCTATATCCCTGCTGGCAATTTAAAAATAGTTCTCAAGATTGTCAAAATTAGATTTTTGCATGGTGTAAAGCTTTTATATTAGCCCTCACTTGAAAAGCCTTGTTCAAGGCATTCTACCAACTTGTGGTTCAAATGTCTGATACAAATAATGTCACGGATCATAATATGCAGGAAAATAATGCAAGAGTGGAGCAGTATTCCCACCCCATAAAGTAAAAGAAATAGCAATTCTAGGCAAGAATTCATTTATCATGAAGAACGTAATTTGGGCTTTAATTTCACCTGCCTGTGTTCTTGCTACCACTAGATAGTTCAATAATTCAACTCGGACAAAAGTGTCGCCCTGAGTAGTACAACCACTGCAACTGACTCGTAACTGGTATTGTGGTTGATACTAGATAGTAGAATCCAGGATCCGCGTGCACACAGACCACCAGGGAGTGTACAAAGTTATGTATTGTCCTTCTCTAGACATGGTAGCCCTTCAATGCTTAAAGCACTGATTTCAAAGCTGCAAACACAATGTTTCAAATCACTTGCATGTGAAACATAACAAGGTTTTTTTTTGATCAAGGCTATCACTTGAAATTATTAAGCTTAAATCAAACAACCGTATGGGTAAACAGAATGATTTTATATTAAGGTGCCAACAAGAGATTTACTATTTCAAGTGTCCCTAAAAATCGAAAGTTCTGATTTTTGCTCTGATGTAAAGCTTTCCATCAAAAATATCCCCATCTGAAAGGATAAACTGAGACATGTTTCTTGTGGTACAGAAATGTGCAATTTCTAATTTGTATAGGAGCAAATACAAAATCAGCCTATGTTTTACATGAAATTAAGCAAATCAAAATCAACCTTTGTCTCTCTCAAGGACATTTAGTAGCAAAATACAGGGTAAGGAGTCTATTGAGTGTCTTAATCTATTAAATTACTATTCTGCACAATATTTGGGGGCGCAACATCTCTCGTTGCACCTTTAAAACCACTCCAGAGGAATTGTATTCGTAGACCCGAGTCAACACCACACCTACCCCCGAAATGATGGAAAAACACATGGAGTTGATTCCCACGGATTCACCCTGTTTGAAGGGTCAGGACCTTTATGACTGTATTGTCAATGAGTGGAGCTTTGATATTTCCATGTATGTACTAAAACATATTTGTTTGTTAAAGTTACAGCAAACAGGTCCACAAATTAGGCAAAAATCACTGAATGTCTTTAGGGCCTCATAGTACGACGGACTCAAATATTTTATGGTTTGATATTTTGTGCATAAGGTATCTATATTCTTCCACAGTCCTAGACTATCATTGAGAGCAATTGAAGATTTCATATTTTGTTGACAATGTGTGCCAGTGCTGTTTTAAACCACCTTGGCATAGAAGTGTAACTGATATTTATTTTAATATTTCAGGCAGCACAGTTCATGCAAAATCACAGATGCAGCAAAGTAAGTAATCCTATAGTGTACATGATTTATATTTTTTTGAATATTGTCAAAAGTCTTAGTAGTAATCAGCTCAAGGTTCAAAACTACATATCAATTGATCAACATGCTCCCTATTTACAGATGACTCGAAAAGACACCACCTATGTTTTTTATGTTTGTTCTTGTTTTGATTCCCTTATAGCATGAGCCTAATTCTCAAACTTGACCGTGAGGAACTAAAAAATTGAGAAAAAATGAAAGTTGTATTTAAATTCATTACAAAGGTATGTTTACATGTTGAATGATTTCAAATGAACTAGGCTAATTCCATAATGAATTAATCACTATCATTCACCTGAAAGAGTCAAATATTTGAAATTGGCAAAATAGATAAAGTGAAGGATAAGTAAACCTGTTCCGTAAGTTTGAAGGTCCCTGTGGAAGGGTAGTTATAGAAAGTTAATGACTTGGCCAATTGAACCAGGGATCCTAACTAAACGGGAATGGAACTCGATCAAACGAAGTGATGCCATTCTCACAGCGATCTGCATGAAAGCCGTACTTATGGATCGCCGGTTGTATGTGGCGCTGTTCCGCTACGAATTTCCCGATTACGCATTACTGCATAAATAATCAGTTTACTTATAGGTGGTGGCCGCTATTAAATGGCAAATAAATTAATCCTGAAAAGAAAAAGCTAAAAATTTTATTTTTAACATGTTTGAAAGGAATTTTTTCTAAATGATTAAAGAAGGCCATCAAAAATTAGGGTTAAGATTTATTCAGTTTTATGTTAAAATTACGATATAGCCAAATTATGCATTTAACTCTCGTTAGGTGATAATATAAGTTTTTCATCCGGCGATGATTAAACATTTTTGGCTTTTCTTTTCAAGATTATCTCACTGGCATTAATAGCCTGCGAATAGTCTATGGGCATTTTGTACACAGTTGCACCCGCTGATGGAACCCATTACTGGCGAGCCCCAAACGGTCAACCAAAGTCGTAAATCTGCCACAGAGTTGTAATTACTTGCCCATTGATAAGTTTGGTGGACTGTAATAAGTTTATTCACCAATATGGTATTAAAATTGAATTTGCTACTAAAAGTCCACACTGGGATGGTAACATGTATGCCAAATTGTCGTGGTAATTAATCTGTAAGTGTATATGGAGATTACCAAAATGAACATTTTATTGAATTTCTTTATAGGTATGTTAAACACAAATTACTGAGTGCCCAGAATTTTTATAGTCTAGAGCTAGCATGCTTGTAGATGGTATGTGTATTTACGACTCTGGTGACAACCTAATCACTCCCTGGTCTCTCAAGTGTAAACAGAACTAATAGGCTACTGCTTAATTTCTCAGTTGGACCTTCACAGTTAGAGTGAACAGGGTTTCTGTAGGATTTTCATAAGTTATCATTGTATCTGAAATCTACAGGGGAAAGGAGAAACACCACGGCGTTTAGATGGAACTCCATTCAATTACGTGTTATTAGAAGGAGTTCCGGAGACAGTAATGCTAAAATATGCGTATTGTCCTTATGAGCTGCTTCAGTCTTAGCACTTGCCGGGTATGTTAGGTAGCTATACTTGTAGAGACATGCACAAATCTGAGTTTGATGATTTTGTCGATTTGATGATTTAGCAAATCACTGATAGTGCGTTACGCATTGAAATTCAAATTTGTGTCATATAGGAAAATAGCAACAAAAGTAACTTTATTGAGATCAGGTCCCAGGTCCCATTCATAAAACTCCACCACAGTGATGTGCATAGAAATGCACTGCTTTTATTAGCCGACGTATTAGTTGTCTTTGGATTAAGGGCTTTCTCAACAAGCGTGAAGCTTTTGTCACTCTATTCCTTGTCAATAATTTGAACTGACCTAGTCTATCCTGTGACAAGCCTCAGCACATGTAATCCGCCATCTTGGTCTTGTTGTTGTTAGTCTTCCGACATCCTGACCCCCAGGGATCTCGCTGATTCACCTATGTGGATGTGTCAGTCGTGAAAAAACTTGTAACACTACCACACTTATAAACCCACATACAAACTATTTATTAAAGGGATAAGCAGCGATTTGCTGAGCTGAAACATCGAAAAAATCATCAAAAATGGTTTTTTGTATTTTGGTACTGCCGGGGATATGGAACATAACTGCAATGTGGTTGGCTTGAAATCTGTTGTATTAAAAAGACCAAGGCAGTTTACCCTATCTGCATTCTGGAAATTCTGGAGTGCGTATCAAAATTAGGACTTCAGATCCAAACTAAGCTTTTCCGTGTGAATATCCAGATTTTAAGCGTGATATTGTGCACCAGGGATCAATACAGTTACCTCCAACACAAAAACATGATTGATCTTGGTTATTCTGTACGTGTAATGTAAACTACAATCAGCCGTTTAGTGTAGATTTGAGTATGCCATCACTGTGTTGCTGATACACGGAGACGTCGGACAAATTTCCTCAAAAGTTTTTACTCCATTTTTTTTCCTATTTGGTTGTGTTTGTGTTACATTTTAAATAGTTATATGGAATTGTACACACTTATCCTGATTAGAAAGTTAAAAAATGCATTCCACAGTTATTCTCACATTATCGCTGGAATCCTTTTAAAAAAAAGGCCCATTTGGCGCTCCAAGCATCATACCGTGCAGCATTACGGGGAGAACAGTACAAACATCACTCCTCCGAGAAAAGTTGCAAACACCGCTTATAGTTCCTATAAAACTAGAATTTAACTTATATAAAAAAATGGATGAGAAAGGGTCTTGGCGGTGTGATACGGCAAAGTGAACGGCCGTGAAACACCGATTTTTGGGGGCTCAGGAGCTAGAAAAATCCGGGTGTATGGTTCCCCCCTGGGTGTAATTTCAAATCTAATTGCAAAAAAAAATACTGACCTTGTCGATCTAGGTTCAAAAGAAGATATGTTAAAAGAGCATTGAATCAAATTCTATCTGCACAATTCATCCTCAAGTAAGGCAGGGGCAAAGATATGACGATACAAGAGAGCTCATAAAAGCACATGTTTCAATAGGCAGACCATTTGTACTGTGCCCCCTTACAGTATTCTTACAAATATAACTACTGTCAATCTCTGTAGGCCAGGGCAGTACATGAAGCTCTTGACCTTTTCTTATTTCCGTTCCAACCTTAACCTTTGACTCTTTTTGTTTGCATGTAGGATGCAGAGCATGATGGGTCAGTGATGCAGGGTAGTGCGCCTGGATCTGAAAGTCCTGAAGGATCATCTTTCCAAATCTAGTTACAAGTGTTAGTATCTCATACAGTTAGTGTAGTCATTTCCACTATTATCATTCTACATCTCAGTGATTTTTAGGGTGTCTGGTTTAATTAGGTGACCTGTATGCTGGTGATGTCTGGACAAAGTTTATGTGATAATATTAGTGTCGGGGCAAAATGAGCCTGTGGTGTCCTGAAAGCTTATACAGTTCCAGGTCAAACGTGAGCACATAGTGTCAGTGAACTTTAACCGCAGTTGGTAGACCAGCTTTAAAGAGACACAAGGCACTTCCGGAAAGATGCCGCACCCCATTTTTTTACCCAGGTTTGTGAATATGTGGAATGCTTACAAATGTTATTAGCTCCACCTGAAGGGAATAAGCTGAACATGCCGTCTTTATGTAATAAGAGATGAGTTTAGTATTTTCTGTACTGCACCACGATTTTCTCTAGGGACGATTATGATAGCGGGCAAGCTCAAAACAAAGTTGCAGCGTCTTTTGACTGTTGTTCCAATACACTTAACATTGCTTGATAAAATTAAAAAAAAAAAAAAAAAAAGTGCAATTTATGAGAAATTTTTATTCTAAAAAAAATCTCTCCTGTCACTTGAAGCAACCAAACAGTGTTGATTGTCGGAAGGAGCCACAAAAAACGAAAACCTAACCCAACTGGAACCCAAATACACACATACATACAGACATGCACACCTTTGCAATATCCCCCTCTGCTTTCAGAGGGGGATAAAAAAGGGAAAAGTTAATTACTATTATTTTCCTATGGAGATCACTCTCAAACCAAGGATGCTGACATACTGCCAGCAGTTTATCAAGCTTGAAAAGCATGTAGTGTAGAATCAGCTCAGAGACCATTGCTATTGTATATGTGCTATCCCAGATAATTCCATTTTCACTTGTCAGATCAAGATCTTACTAAAGCCTGAAGTACAATCTGAATTCAGGTCTGATGCTTTTGGATTGTCGCAAAACAAATTTCCTAAGATACACTTAAATCTGGCAAGGATGTCACACCACCTTAATTTCTGGGCAGGAATTGCAACGGACTGCCACAAATCTTACTGTTTTACTGTTTTTACAGGAATGTAAAATCCAAATTTGGGAAAGGGGTTTTCAGTAAGGTCATTTCATTATGTCTCGAATATTTTTCATGCCATTGGGTCCCTTGCGCCACTGCCTAATTTTTCTTTTCACTTTAGTCTTCAATTGTATATGCATGAAGTGTTGCCAATAAAAATTGCAGTAGGCACGGCACCGAGGGCAAAAGTTAGTCCAATTTTTACCTTAATCATTGGTTTTATGGATAGGAAAAAAAATACACTGTTACTCGCAAAAAAGCACTAAGACGCCCTTCTTGACATTCAAAGAGGACCCAATGGGCAGGTAAAGTGTGGGTGTTGGCAAACACGATGGATTGCAAGTGTGATTAGAGACACTTTTTATCCTAGATGGGAGTCATAATGCCCTCACAATGGTACTTTTTATGTCGCCTGCCTAAGGCAGGAAGACACATAGGGATCATTTTGTCCCCCTGTGTTGTTGATGTTGTCTGTTTTTGGTGCAAAAGGTTAATCATTTGCCTGTAATATCCACATACTTGATGGATTTAAACCAAACTTGCGTCATATGTGCGAACATGGGGTCCCCCATTTGTTGATGAGTCAAAGGTACATACCAAGTACAGGTCATGTGAAGTTGTAAGAAAGGCTTGGTGAAAAAATGTGAATTGACCTCAATTGAAAGTTGAAGTTCAATTGAACCAAGCTGAGTTCATAGGTGCAACATGGGATTCCGTCATAGGTTGATGAGGTTTAAAGGTCAATATCAAGGTCAAAGTCATATGAGGCATATCATTCACAAAACCAGCGACGGAGCAACATCGGTCTGAGGACGCGGTGTATTTGCATGTTAACAAAAAATAAAGTCAGTAAAAACTGTTTGTTTAACTTGGCAGAGGGTCAGAATCTAGCATCACGATTACAGCAAACCAACCCCCGAACTTATAAGACAGTTACGGCAAGAGTTGGGGGCAACAGACAACCATCAGCTAATCCGGCCGACTACGTAATAGTAATGATAATGAGCAGAGTGGTAACGGGGGAGGTAACCAATCACAGGAAGGCTCAGATCATCGCCGCCCAGCTAAAGGTAAAAGCGACGCTCTCACAAATTTGCTCAACTTGCCTGAGAATTATGTAATATGTGATGACTTAGTTGGAGGTGATACTGTACTAGGAAATATTTGCACAGGGCTAAGAAGATGGTTGAGTTTAAAGCCGACTGCGGTATCAATACAGTGAGTGCAGATTATATGAACAGAAGTGTTTCGGTTGGAGGCGGGCAAAATAGTAGATATAGAGGTGTTGTGATGATCGTGACTACATCCTAAGCGTGGCTTCTCTGAATTAAAACCATGCTGTATTTGTTTGACTAACAACAAAATCATGAAGAAATGCCTAGATATTTTAGGATTAGGAAGAAAAGTAGACAGTTTGGGCCATTTTAGGGCAAGTGCTTTTTAACTGGTCACCGATCGGGAAGCGCTTGGAAGAAAAGTTTGTGGAGGCCTGAGTGGATGGGATATTACATCGGGCAACACTAAGATCCATTGATATATGTTAAGTTAGAGAATTAAAGGTATTTTTTAGCCTCTGTCATGCTTCTATCATGTGTTCAGATCATACGGGCGACAGCATTATTTAAGTAGAACAACGAGGCGCAGGCCGACGTGTTTTCTGCTTAAAATAGTGATGGCGCCACACTGTGATGACCCGGGTACGATAGACACACGGAAGAGGCTAAAAACAATACCTTATTCTCATTCTTTAACACTTTATTCAAATTAAGAAGCTATATTAGTAAACATATACTAAAATTATGATAGATTTAGATTTTATCCACACAACTACACGGCTTTTTAAATCGATCAGTCCGTTGTTATTATGCGCCTTAGATTGGCTTCCGAGTAGTAGTTGTGGGCCGCCAGCTAGAGCTGGCGGAACACTTAGCAATCCGTGTGCGTGAGTATGTGATGTTGTGTGGGATGTGTGGGTCCTAAACTGTTAAGTTTTAAAAAATTGCCTCAATTGAAACTTGAAGTTCACTGGAACCAAACTTCTGTCCTAGGTGCGCAACCATGGGTTCCTCATATGTTGATGAGGTCAAAGTCATGTGCGAGGTCAAAGGTCATGTAGTTCAAGTTGAAAAATAGGCTAAAAATGTCAATAGACCTCAATAAAACTTGAGTTCAATTGAACCAACTTGAGTCATAGGGTGCAACATGGGATCCTCATATGTTGATGAGGTCAAGGTCATAGGTCATGTGCCAAGGTCAAAGGTCCTGGAGCGGCCCAAGCACTTATTTCTTTGATGTAGCGAGCCGAAAGCCGCGAACCGCGAAATCCTAGTTTGATAGTAGCACTTAGACGAGTAAGCTCTGAACCGTGTGAATATCATCTCATATCACCCTGCTAAGAACCAATGAAATTGCGTAACAATCTCAAGTAGTTTAGAATGATCCTATTAATTTTGTAAATTCCGCCCTATGGTTCATTCCGCGCATGTACTTCACTATTGGCTTCTTATCATTGTTTTGACTATAATTTCGTGTTTTCTGCTTTTTATTCCCAATTCCTACTGTTGTACTGATAAAACTTGTTAACATGCCACTAACAAAAGGCCACCACCACTCATCAAACCATGCCTTGTTGGAACACTCCACAGCCGCTGCTGCTGCTGTGACTGCTGTGAACTGCTGGGGGAGTTGAGATTTCAGCAGGACATTGATGTGGGTTTTGGGAAGTCCCTGCTGATCTTTTTATAAGATGAGGTTTGAGAAATAACAGAGTTGCCGTCGGAATTGGGTTTGCAGATTAATGCACAAGGAGGATTTTATAATATATCGGATTGTTGCCATGGAGATTGTGAAATTTGAAATGTTGAGACTCGGAGGACTTACTCAGCTGCAGCGTATTAAACTAGGTATACTCTCATAGTCAAGGCCACCGTACAATGAGTCATATATGACATGTACAAAATGACCCTCTGGAGTAACACTTGAGGACTGGATTGTGAACACTGAGGCTTGGATCATATTGCAATACGACGTTAATTGTATTTTTTTTTGATTTTGGTTCTTTTAGTTGTGTACGCTTATAAACATAGTTATTCTTAAGTTTTAAAACATCATGTAAGTCAGGATAACACTGCTTTTTATTGAAGGTTATCTCTAAACTTACTACCGTTATTCTATTTGAAATACCTTTGGGGTGTTTGTTAGTTAGAAGACATTGTGGTACTAATTAGCTTACATTACAGAAATGTTTTTGGGCTGCCAGTTCTTGCAATTCAGGAATATTGTTAGGTGCACGTTATGTTCCTTTGGGTTAAGAAAAATCGACCCTTGGCTTTTCTCTTGGGAAATGGCCAAGGAGTTCGTAGGGCAAGTACAGTGGTGTCATATCTATTGATATTGGACTGCTAGTGAATTGATTCTTCAGTTGATGAACAGTTGTCTTTTTTTGGCAAAAAATTGTTTTTAACTTTTTAATTGCAATTAACTTGGTCATTTGTAAAACTTGATCAAACATTCTGAACACGCATGGCACAAAGGCACACACACATAGACACGTGCATGCAAAAAACACACACGTATAAATAAAGGAGCACCATGGCTAGTCCTCAGCCTCATCCTTAACTTGAGATTTTGGTTTTACACTTAGAATCCTGTAGTTTTCCTTATCCATCTTGACTGAATCTTTCACAGATGATTGCCCACAAGCTATTATAATATGGTTTGTTTACGGTGACCGGGGAAAATAGTTTGTTCGAAAATCTATGGGCTATATTTTTATTCAGTGGGGTGGGGTTTAGAAGCAACAACGCAATATCATTGGGTTATTGCCTATCTTATATGAGACGAAATTAGATAGTGGCGTCGTCGCGCAAGTGTTTACGCGCGCGTGGATAAGGTTACGCAGTGCACGCCAACTAAGGTATGAGTTGGTTCATTTTTGACAGCGGGGAATATTTGTGCCTCTTTTTGACTATATTATTGAAATAAAAATATTTTTGGTGATTTTAAAACAACCAAAAACTAATAAAGAATGAGAATAAAAGATATGGATATTGTTGTTTTGCCTATCTAATATCGTGTAATATTGGATGGGCAGGTCCAATATTTTTATCGTAGTGGATAACGGATGCGCCGGCATCCATACTCAAAATATTGAATGCCATCCATATGACACATAATTAGATAGGCCAAAACAACAAATCCTATCTTTTATTCTCTAATTCTTTTACCTCTACGGCCCATATTCAAAAGGCGCTCTTTGGTTGTGACTGCCCATTAGTCTGCAATAATGGGTCGCCGGGGATTACGCTCTAATGAGTGATGATCCCAAAGCGCAACATTCTTTTCGGCGCGTGCCGCCATCATATAAGGCACCACGCTAACATTTACGCGGGAAGAAAAAGCGCTGCGCTTAACAGACGTAAACAAACTTTTCGGTTTTAGTAGGAATGGCCATTTGTTTGGTATTATTTTACTTTCTTCGGTAATAGAATAGAACTAAAGGGTGCAGATGGTCATGTTTATGTCGAATAAATGTGTCCTCGGCAGTAAAAAAATTTGAAAAGGGGTTCTCGGCTTCGCCTCGCCATTATTCAGTTTTTACTTGCCTCGGGACACACATATTCTCCCATAAACATGACACATCCTTACCCTTTATTTCTTTTGTAATACACACCGTTAGCGATCATTCAATGGGGTACGTCAGATTCAAATTAATTTTGGAATTTAAGTATGTGGTACGTGTTTGTAAGAGGGAAAAAATATAAATGTGTAATCGGGTGGGCACCGTTAATACCCCCCGCAAAAATGTAACCATGTTTTATAGTATAACTCCATCTAGCACAATCAGTGTTTGTGTGTGTGCTGTATAAATAATCTAAATATACCCAGATACACCAAAGGCGTCAATTGGTACAAACAGACTTTGTATGTAAGTCATTGCACCGTGCCTTCTGAAATGAGACTATAGTAGTAGTAGTTTGTAGTCATATACTTAGTACCTGTGCGAGGTCCACCTACATGCTCATTCATGATGACCCGCACTTGGCAGGCATAATGGTAATTAAAACAAACTTTGTTCATCACCAATAGGCAAAAAGACTTATCACACCGCTACTTGATATAGAATAGTGCAAGCAATACTACCTGAAGCAGACGCAGTGCGTGACGTATGTGCGCTGTGCACACTTGTGGCAAGAGGAGTGCGTGTTGTAAAAAGGAATTACTTTCACGTGCAGAGATTTTAACAAAAGCCAAATTAATTTTGCCTATTAGGTGATGGAACAAAGTATAAGGAATTTTTTTTTTTTGCAATTAATAGACGAGACTATATTTTAATTCTATAAGGTCATGAAACTTGTTCCACTGTTGAATGGTTTTAAGGAGTGGGGTAGGGAAAGCTATTTCAATATTTATGTGGTTCATATCAATGAAATTGAACATAACGTGAAGCATTTAAAGGGACATTTCATGATCCAAAACTTCGTCCCGTGACTTGCCTAAAAAAGATTTGATTTCATTCATATGAACCATTCGCCAAGTATAAATGCCTAAGCTTTATGAAAATTTGAGAAGAAAATTTGTAGATTGTATTGTCATGTACCTGATATGGCTCCATTTTCTGATTTTTTTATGAAACTTTAAAATGTT
>JAMKCH010046274.1:0-35377 GCA_023653785.1 Ophioderma brevispina | reverse complement strand
GAGCGCAGTGTATTTTAAAACGTAGGCATACATTAAAAAAATACCCTTGTCAAACAGTCATATGGTGTAACACATCCTTTTGCGTTTAATTATTTTGGCACCAACGGATAGGCCCGGTGGATAGGCTAGGGATCGCAAAGTCCACAAACTATTGTGATCCTTATTTCTAAAAGTCCATTATAATTTCACACCTTCACTGCGTAAATATCCCATTACTTTCTTCACAGGACGATTACTTGGTCGTATGTTCGTCACGTATGACTATGTCCGGCTATTTAACAGATCCACTGTGGACACGCTCCGTAGCCGTATACGGCTACCTAACCAGGGGCCTATTTTGGTTATATAGCCGTGTACGGCTACGGAACCCTGGGGTTAGGTAGCCATATACGGCTACGGAAACACTCCAATTTTCATATTCATGTCTTATCCTTCACATCGTAGCATACCACCAAAAACATCTGATTACAAATTTTGAATTAAATCGGCTCAGGCGTTTGGAGAGTAGAAGCAAAAATGTATACTAAATTGGCCCATAGACAGTGTGTGTTAATGAATGTGGTATACCACACTTTTGAGATGCTTTTGTTCATAAAATCAATTCCTCTTTTTAAATAGTTTCATTATATAAATTATAAATATAAATTGAAGACAGATAATTAATGATGAGTGCGTGAGTGAGTGAGTGAGTGAGTATTAACTCAACATAATTGAGTCATATTGTGTCATTAAGGTAAATGTACATTAAACATTTAATAAATCAAACTATAAATCCATTATACTATGCAATATAAAACCTCGCTTCAATAAATTCAAATTACAACATTTATAAAAAGACAGTTGAAATTCTTAAAGGTGCTTGTTCCGATTTATGTGTATTGTGTTTTCTACTTGATATGAGAGCCTGGCACTTGCACATACACCCAATCAAGTACCGTGGGAAACAAACTTGAGGTTTTGATGCATGTTGCAAAGCCCTATTCAATATTGTGCTAATATTGATGGTTAACCACTAAAACGGCAGTTTTTTGTTTATATCTTGGGAATTAAATGGATTTGAGGTCTCAAATTTCAGGACGACAATGAGAAAAATACGGCCTTTCATCTGATATCAAAGTCGATACTAGTTCCGGGTAAATCGGGGGGGGGGGGTCCTAAAGACGATCGGAACGCACCTTTAAACAAATCAGCCTCCTTCAGGAAATTTATCACCTGAAGAGGCCTTACGATAATTAATGATGAGGTTCACGTATTTATAGCTATATGTGGTTTGCTTTCTTCACTTCAAAGCTCCAGCAACAAGTTCTTCCTATTTAGAAGAAATCATTTAATAAAAATTTGTTTTATGAAGTTGCTAACACATAATTATTCATTGGAAATGTTACATGGCTCTGGTTTTTTTAACATATACCAAAAAGCTTAATGACACTTTGAGGAGCCCCCCACAAAACTGTGTATCAGCAAGCTGAATTATTTTGTGATGTATATACCTAGCTTAAGCTCCCATAGCTAAACAAAGTTTGGGTGATTCCTCCTTGTGTGTGCTGGACAAGCTTAAATGGCCAAATGTTAACAGAATTTTGTCAACCAACCAAACAGTACCAATTTGTATGATTTGCCATTGCAACAAAGAATAACATATGTGACCTTCATATTTCATCATAGCAATCTGTAACTTCCCAGAATATAATGGACACCCATACGTCTCCTTGTTCTAAGGAGGCGGTCAATCAAAAATGATGTTGCGGACGTTACATTCTCCGTCAACAATTTAACACTAACTTTAGCTGAGCATTGCCTTAAATTAGAGCAAGGTTATATTAATTACGTGGGATGTATAAATAGGTTCATAAATACATAAAATCTTTGCAACAAAATGAATTCTGATGTTGCATATAAAAAAAATAGCCCTTCCGAATAAAAGGTAATTTTCCGTCAACAATATTTTGTAACGTCCTCAACATTACATTCTGTTACCCAGGTGACAACTACTTGACCCCTCACAATTTCATTGATATTTTAAAATAAAGGAAGGTAACCACTTCCCGCAGAACTAGAGAATTAACTACCCCCCATCTTAATCTTTTTTCCTTAGAAGCTATTACTTTTTTTTCCATCAACACCTTGTAACGTCCGCCCCCGAGTACATCCCAACAACAGCTAGCATCAGTTTTTCTTATGTTCATTGGAGAATCACGAAGATTTTGTATTTTGTCATTTACCAGATGAGAGAGTATACAGAGTGAACTTTCTTTCTTTACCACTAATTTTAAACGTGTCTTTTTTACTATTCTTACAATGTTAGTTTGACAAAATGGTTGCGGACGATACTTGGTGTCAATGTTGACGGGAAAAAAGCTATTTGAAGCCATCGTAAGTAGTTTACAACAGAATTGGCAACGTTGTATTTATTTTTAATCAGAATCATTTTTAATAATTTACAAATTTATTTACACTGAATACGTCATCGTCATTGATTAAAAGTGAAAAAATGCATTTTTAATCTGATTTTATTTGTAATTTACCAATTTGTTTAATTGGAATTTGTCATTACTTTCGATCGGTCATCGCTGGATTCCATGTTATAGAGAGTAGCATGTTTCAGATGACCCTAATTCAATAAATTGACCTTCTTTTTTTTCCTGTCTTTGTATGCAAAGTACACTTATCAAAGGCACTGATCAACTGCTTTTGTTGCGGACGTTATACATTTGAATGTTGACAGGGATCATGATTGTATCGGTGCCTAGACTGTAGAATGATCATTTATATTGGTTCTAATTTTATTTTACCACTTAAAAATGCACTCAGAAAAAGAAAATACAAACTCAGAAGACATACATATACAAACACCAAAATCACATAGGTATAGAAATTATTGCAGACGTTACACGTGTCAACAACTAATATTCCCGATGCTGTAGTCCGCTAGGTTGCCAATTGCTTGGGAAAGGTTTAGGAAAAATAACTTTAAATTGATCACAAACCCAACCTCAAGTTTTCAATTTGGGCGCATAAACCATGCTACTTATCCATTTTAGTGGAAAAACATGAAATCCCTTTTTTGTTTTTTAGATATTTTTAAGCAACAAAATGCTCAAAAGGTCTTCTAATTAAATATTGTAAATTGTGTTTTCCAACTACTTTTAGAATTGTATTACAGATTCATATTTATTTCCACACAATTTTGTTTACTTTACCCAAACGGCTGCTCAAGATACTTGACTCTACAACAGGGGATGACTATCCCATTAAACAATCAAATTGATGCCTGTATGGTTACAGTAACCACCCCCAATCTGGTATTCTATAACCATCCGTGGCGTATCACGGCTGGTTATTGTATTTGGTCTGTTTCTTCTCTTTCCTCCTTTCTTCTTCTGCAACACACAGAGCTTAAAATGCTTCGATGCCTAAACGCTGGGCCAATTTAAGCAAATCACCAGAGGACTCACTGACCCGCCCCAAATAGGGTGTACACTATTGGGTTCCAAGTGAATTTGAAGAAGAAATATAATTTTTGGTGCACCATCTATAAATCCTTCTCCGCGTGGGGGGTACTCTACTCGACCCAAATTTGGTACGTGTGCTTCCGTCGCCGGGTAAAAAAATCTGACACCTGTTTATAGTGACAATTTACCAAAATATTACCCATTTATATAGTTGGGTTCGAATCGACCCATTTATATAGTTTGGCCTTGAAATTTCGCACCATTTCATAGTAACCTTAACAAATTGGCCCCATTTCTATAACTTTTCCAAAATCAAAAATCAACCATTTTCATTCATGTGATTTTTACAAAATCTCCTCAAAATGGAACCAATTTTCATATTAAAATGCCCCAAAAATGCACAAATGAACCCATTTTACTAAGTAGCAATTACCTCAAAGTACCCATCGTTATAGTAGCCTGGTGGGAACAACGACCCATTTTATAGTAAGGCGTGAAATTGACCCTCTCGGCGCACATATATTACCTACTTTTCTCCCCTGAGTACCCCCCCCGGATCCTTCCTTCCCGCATTCAATAGCTTATAACAACAAATTGTTCCTAATGCCCTGAATCTGCGTCTATTGGTACACAGATATGTTTCAAGTCACCTGGGCATAGGGACATTTTGGCAAATCGGTAAGGGGGGTTCGGTTTTCGCTCGCTTCGGCGCCTCGCTCGCCCTGTCCTACGCCAGTATGAATGCCCCTCACCTTGATCTGCAAGAGCCAGAATGTCTTTAGCTGGCAAGCCTTACATTCATTTCGAACAAAGGTAAATCACTTACATGATGAATTGAACAATCCGATATAGGGGATATTAGGAATTGGTTTTCTAACGTCCCGTATTTAAGTTACCACTCCCGGTTCAACCTATAATATAGCTAGTCCTGTACTTTTATGTAGGGGATTTATATGTTTAATTGCCAGCACTCCCTTTCAATTTAATTCTCCGTCAAGTCACCCTTGGGTTCTTTGAAATCGCATTTAAAGGATTTGGTCTGCGAGTCCGGCAAAAAAAAACACGTCAAAAACAAAATACAATCTTTTTATTTTTACCTTCGATAAACTCGATTGAGAATGCAAAAAAATCGTAACTTCAGATGCTTTACATTCCCGGAAATGTTTCATCAATTTAATAATGGCCTTATGTATGCGTTTCTCTACGTTTTTCTCCTTAGTCAGACACTGCTAATACAACAAAAAGAATATTCAAGTTGATTTTGTAGCATATCATGGTTTAATAGATTACCACGCTTTATTAATTGTAAAATAAAATGAAAATGAAAAGAAAATCGGACCTAGCTTCTATTGTAGATGGATGCTTCTTGCACAGATGCATGTTATAATTCCATACAAGTTAAATGGAGTCTTCCAAGGTCAATGGTCAAACTTCAAATGGCTCCGATGAGCTGAAATTTTGCTGAATTTATCCTTATGACTCCGAATGTTGAAATATTGTCGAGATCACGTCTTAAGAGTCAAAGGTCAATTTTCCAAAAATCTCGATTGATCTGACCTTTAACTGAAATGATCTGTATGAAGAGTCTCAAACATATCTGAATATTTTTGAGATCAAATGTCATAGAATGTCAAAATCACATTTTCAAATGCTCCAGATTGAGCAATTAAACGAAATGAATCCTTAGGAACATCCTCAACATGTGAATATTTTTGCGATCAACGGTCATTAATAGTCAAGTTCTTTTTTTCCTTCTAAATTAAAAAAAAAAAAAAAAAATTTACTGAAATGATCCTTATGACGCCTAATCATTTAAAATATTTGTGACAACCACGTCATTAAGAGGTCAAAGGTCAAATTTCAAATGGCTCCAATGGAGCTGAAAATTTAACCTAAATCTGATCCTTATGACCCCCCTAAAAAAACAGGTTGAAATCTTTTCGAGATCAAGGTCATTATAGGTCGAAGGCAAGTTCCAAAATGCTTCCGATTGGCTGAAATTTAGCACACTGAATGATCTTTCTGATATTCTAAACATATTTGAAATATTTTGGATATCAAGTCATTAGAGTCACGATCACATTTTCAAAAGTCATTAGATGTCAAAGGATCAAATTTTCAAAATGCTCCAATGGAGCTGAAAATTTAACTGAAATGACCTTATGACATCCCACATGTGGACATATTGTTGAGATCTAAAGGTCATTAAGGGTCCAAGGTCATGTTTTTCAAATCATCATCCGATTGAGCCCTATATTTAACTGAAATGATCCTTATGAATCCTAATCATGGTAAAATATTTGTGAGAACACGCATTAACGAGGTCAACAGGACAAATATTTCAAATCTACTATGGACAGAAATTTAACACATCCTTATTACAGCCAAATATGTTTTTAAATTTTTCGAGATCGAGGTCGTTTTAGGGTCAACGGTCACTAACCTCGACTGTGCTCAGATCTGTCTCCAGATCTGATATGGTTGGGATTCGAAGCTAGGCTAAGTTTTGAAGCTGGGCTAGGTTTTCGAAGCAGGGGTTAGTTTTAGGCTTGGGTTGAAGCTATCCGGCGCGTCTGGTTTTTCGTGGTCTTTACCACCGCTAATCTTTTTGTCTGTTTTCCTTCGATTCTCTGGCAACACGTCCCGTCGCTAAGCTTAAAAATGCTTCTTAGTGCCACGCTTGGAGGCCAATTAACTCAATCCAGAGGACCACTGATCAGCCTCAAATAGGGTGTACACAGATTTTGGTTCATGAATTTGAATAAATATTAATTTTTTGGTGCCAACATCTAGAACTAATATCCTTCTCCCTGCAATTCAGAGCTATAACACCAAAATGGGTCATAAGGACCCTTGAATCATGCTTCATATTGGGTTTACACAGATATTTTTCAAGGTCACCCCTGGGCAGAGATAGGGTGCATTTTGCAAAATCGGGTAAGGGTTTCGTTTTCGCTCGCTTCGTCGCCCGCTCGCGCTGTCTTACGCCAGTATGAATGCCCGTAACCTTGGTCTGCAAGAGCCGAAATTTCTTTAGCTGGTAAAGCCTTACATTCATTTCAATAAAAGTAATCTACTTACATGAGGTTTAACAATCGAGTAGAATTTGAGGAAATTGTTTTCTAAAAAACGTACACGATGTAAGTCCACCTACTCCTCTTCACCTTATAAGTCCCTGTATACTTTATGTAGGGGGATTTATATTTTAATTGCAGTGCTCCCTTTCAATTCCTTCGGTCAAGTCACCCTTGGGTTTTTTGCACCGCATTTAAGTATTTTATTTTCTGTCGAGTCCGGCAAATCACGGCAAAAAACAAAATAAATCTTTTACATACTCGTTGAGAATGCAAATAAAATCGTACTTTCCTATCCGGTTCATTTCCCGGGAGTTTCAATTTTAGATGGCTTGTATGGCGATCTATGTTTTCTTTCGCCTTAGTCACAAGAAATGCAAATAAAACAAACAGAATATTAAAGTTGATTTTGTAGCGTAGCTTGGTTATTAATAGATTACCACCTTTATAGAGACACTATCCGTGATTTGAAAATATTGAAAATTTGCAGGAATAGCTTCAAATTGACTGATAAGTCTGTTGGAATCCTAAAGTTAACCTTTTCCAGCTTAGAATGACAGACAAGGAAGAAACCAGGTTTCCAAATACATTCGCCATTTCAATTACTGTTGTAGTAAGTGTCCGTTCGGACAGTATGACTAAAATCTCTGATTCTGTCCTATTAGGTTGCTTCTGTCCCTTATCTTTGGCAGGGTTGTTAGGATACCTGTACTCTACATACTGCCAAAATCTGATTTGTGATGATTTTTTCGATTTGCTATTTGAATCACTGAATAGTGTCTTTAATTGTAAAAAAAATCAAATGGAAATATTTCATAAAAACCGGACATCTAAAATTATTTGAACATTTTTAAAATGTTATAATATTCATACAATTTTAATGGAGGTCATTCAAGGTCAAAGGTCAAACTTTTCAAATGCTCCGCGATTCTCTGTAATATCTTTGCTGAAATGATCCTTATGACATCCCTAACATGTTGAAATATTTCGATATCAAAAGGCATTAAGAGGTTCAAAGGTCATTTTTTTCAAAACCTCCTTTGAGCTAAATCACACTGAATGATCCTTATGACATCCTAACCCTTTTGAATATTTTCCGAGATCAAGTCTTTGGAGTCGAAGGTCTATTTTCCAAAATGCATGCTCCGATTGAAGCTGAAATTTTGCTGAAATTATCTTTATGATATTCTAAACACAATATTGGAAATCTTTTGGAGATCAAAGGTCATTAAGTCAAAGATCAAATTTTCAAATGCCCTCCAATTGAGCTGAATTTAACACTGAAATGCCTATGACATCCATCCGCAACATGATGATATTTGTGAGATCAAAGGTCATTAAAGGTCAAAGCAGGTCATTTTTTTTTTCAAAATCATCCGATTGGGCTGATATTTGACTGAATGATCCTGATGACATCCTAAACATGTGAACATATTTTGAGAACAAGACTCATACGAGTCCAGTCAAATTTTTTCAAATGCTACTAATGGACAGAAATTTAATATGATCCTTTTGACAATCCAAATATGTTTAAAGATTTTCGAGATCGAAGGTCGTTAGGGTCCAGGTCACTACCTCGACTGTGCTCCGAAATCTGTCTCCAGATCTGATATTGTTGGGTTTCGAAGCTAGGCAAGGTTTCGAAGCTGGGGCAAGGTTTCGAAGCTGGGGTTAGTTTTATGCTTGGGTTTTGAAGCTATCCGCGGCTTGTTTCGTGGTCTTTGTCCACAGCTATATCTAGTTTTGATTTTAAAATTGCGCGCTCCTTTCAATTCCTTCCGGTCAATCGCCTGGGTTTTTGAAATCGCATTAAAAATAAAAAAAGACCCAAACCCCCAACACCACAAAAAAACAAAAATATTTTTACTCGGATTGATGAAACTGCAAAAAAAAATCGTATTCAGGTGCGTTACATTCCCCGGGAAGGTTTTCAATTTTAGATGGCTATGTATGGCGGTTCTATATTCTCCTAGTCAGAAAATGCGAAATAAACAAAAATAATATCAGTTATTTGTAGCGTAGCATTGTTGATAATAGATTACCATCTTTTAATGGTAAAAAAAATAAAAATGAAAAATGAAAAAGACGAATACGGACATAGGTCTTATGATTGGCAGATTGGTGCTACTTGTCGGGTGCATGTTATAATTCCATACAAGTCAGGAGGGTCATCAGGTCAAAGGTCAAAACAATTCAAAATTGCTCCGATTTGAGCCTGAATTTTTGCTGAAATGAATCCTTATGACATCCTAAACATGTTGAATATGTTAGATCACAGGTCATTAAGTGGTCAAATGTCATTTTTTTTTCAAATCCTCCGAGTGACTGAAATTTACTTAAATTACCTATGAATCCTAAACCTGTTGAATAATTTTCGAATCAAAGGGCATTAGTCGACGGTCACATTTTGAAAATGCCCTCCGATTGAGCAGAAATTTTGCTGAAATTATCTTTATGACATTCTAAAATATATTTGAATAATTTTTGAGATCAAAGGTCATTAAGATGTCAAAGATCAATTTTTCAAAATGCTCCATTGAGCTGAAGTTTGCTGAATGATCCTTATGACATCCTAAACCTGTTGAAATATTCATCGTCAAAGTCTTAGAAGAGTCACAGGTCTTTTTTAATCCTGTAATTGAGCTGAAAATTAACCTGAAATGTATTTATGGACATCCTAATCATGTTGAAAATATTTTTGAGAACAGTCTTTTTTTAAAAAAAAAAAATGAAAAGCAAAGGTCAATTTTCAAATGCACTAACGGCAAATTTGAAATGATCCTTATGCAATCCAATATGTTTAAATTTTCGGATCGAAGGTCGTTTAAGTGTCCAAGGTCACACCCTCACTGTGCTCCGATCTGTCCTCCAATCTAGATATGTTGGGTTTCGAGCTAGGCTAGGTTTTCGAAGCTGGGGCTAGGTTTCGAATCTGGGGGTATTTTTAGGCTTGGGTTTGAAGCTACCCGCGGCTGGTTTCGTGGTGTTTGACCACAGCTATATCTAGTTTAACTTTAATTGATCCTGTAAAAGTACCATATTTAATTTGAATGTTCAAACTACTAGTAAGTATTAGACACAAATGAATATCTGCAAATGTTTTGATCGTGTCCGAACGACACAAAAAACCAGAGCAAATGCATCTCTTTTAAAGGTCAATGGCAGATCGCTAATAGCATCTTCCAGAAGCCCCCAGATTTTACCGGAATGGTCAACATTTTGATATCAGAAGAAAGAAAGCTACGATTTTTCTCATTTACCCTGTGAAATCTAGAGCCAAAGGATGTTTGGTTGGAAGTTATGAGCGAGAAAATGTGTCCATTTTGGTCTTCCGACCCCAATATTAATTTTACAGAGTAAGTATTCTATGGGGCTACAAAATCACGTTTTAGCTCTCCATCAAACAGATGAAATATCGGCGCAAAACTTTCAGATGGGGTTTGGATGAAGGCCAATCAAGATGAAAACTTCCATATCCGTAAATTCGGGCCATCCCCCTTTAATGCAGGCTCAATTTGAAGCGTGGACCACCCTCCAAGGGTCGCCAAATATCGATCGACGACTCGACGTCAAAGCTTCAGGTCAATATATTTGTTGTTATAGTGAAGTCCTGGCGTTCTTTTATTCATTTGTGAAGCTTTAACTATAAAGTTTTTGAAAGGGGCGTGAAGCTTTGACGTGTGATTGTGATTCTGGTGAAAAGTGAACCATTACGGCGGTCGCGCGTCGAAAACGTGTGGAAATCGTGCATTTCATCACAAATCATGCACAAAGCACAATGAAGAATCGCCGCCGTCCGGGGATATACAGACACAGAGAAGTCGGCAGAATTTTGTTGAAAAGAAGAACAAAATTTGGTTGTAGTTTATTGTTATCAAAATCAATATTTTTTGCGCGCAGGGGAATCCACTTACCACGCTGCCCACAAGTTTGAAGTGATACACCTAATATGGGTTGTATAATTGAAAGACGTAAAGATAATCTTTGGGATAATCCGACTGATGACTGATTAACGTTTAAGCTTTATGTCTACCTCACTGTTTTGTAGAACTTTACTTTTTAAAAAATTTTTGAGTTTTTTAAATAAATAATTGACTTGCGATCAGCTGATTGCCGGAACTAACCATTGGCTGTAACGTTAATGGATTTATCATTTTATTTCCAAGGCGATGAAAAAAGACGTAAATATTAATCACATAGACCTATTAAAATTAAAACAAACCTGTATGAACATAGGGTAAGGGACCGCTCCATAAGAAGATGAAAAATAATAACAAAATGCTCGTCTCAAGAAAGAAATTATAAAATCCGGTCTTAATTTTAAAAGGAACTAAGGACCATCCCTTCCATCACACCGCTTTAGTCGGCGGCAAACACAAAGCAAAAGAGAAAAATAAAAAAAATAAAAAAAATAAAAAATTTACATAAAAAATTATAACAAACAAATATTGACATGGAATAAAGATGAGTCGAGTTTGATTGCGGTTGAAAAATGATAACCTATATCCCTATCAGCAAAGATTGGTGCAATTAGAGACCATGAATATTTTCCACTCCAATGTTACAAAATCCGACTAGCGAACTGAAAGAACGTAACCAAAACAAAACCACATAGGCGTAATGGCCGTCATAGTCGACGGGATTCCCACTTCGCTCGTCAAGGGTCAATCCACGTGCCTTTTGAGTGCTATTTTCTCGATTACGTGTATTCCAGATTTTAAAAAAAGGCATATGTAATATACCTTTTGGTATGTAGAAACGTTCGTTTTGCATAAAGTTCTTGCTAAAAACACTTGCAACGTTATAGATTTAACAATGTGAATGCCTTGAAAGAGAGCGCAACAAAAGGCATTGTTACATTATGTAACATCCGCAACACAGGCAATGATCAGACCGCATATTTCACTTTAAAGAGATTTTTTCAAAATTTTTTGCTGCAATATTACCACTCAGTTGGTTGTATGCACACATGAAGTAATACCACGATTAAGCCTCGTTTAAATTTGTTTTAATACAAACTTGTTTGATGTCAAAACCAATAAATACGAGGACTTTTGCATTCGTTTTTGACTCTAAAAACTTTTCCTAGTACCCCCAGAATCTGAATTTGGCATAAATCAGCCTTGGTTGTTTGCTTACTTCTTCCCCCTCTGTTACTTGGATCACAATATCAAATCAATTGGAGCTTGAAAAAAGGTCTTACGTGAAAAGGTGGTTTAATAACAAGAAAATTGAGGTTTTTTGCTCCAACATTTCACAGCTTATAAACACATAATCAAATAAATTAGCCTCAAACTCCTTATTTTCATAAAATATGGTTTATTCTAAAGTTGAAAAACAGTATAAGAAAAGTCGCTCAATGCACTTTAAGTTTCACCCCCCCTTTGTTTGACCCACCGAACACACTTTTGGTATAAGTTAAAAAAACCATCGGTATCGTAACCGCTTTGGTGTCGCCTGCCGTCGCGGTTAGTGAAATGATATGCCTAACATGACCTTGCCTTGTATATGTGGACCATTGACCTCATCAACAATTAAGTGATCCCATGTTGCACCATGATTCAAGTTTGGTCCCCAATTGGAACTGCAACTTTTCAAATGAGGTCAATTTTAACATTTTCCAGCCCATTTTACAACATGACCTCACATGACCTGCTTTTGACCTGGTATGCGTGACCTTTGATCTCATCAACAAATTGTGATCCCATGTTTGCAACTATGATTCAGTTTGGTCCCCAATTGAACTTCAACCTTTCCAAATGCAGGTCATTTTAAACAATTTTCAGCATCACCCATTTTTACAACGCTGACCTCACATAACCTTGACCTTGGCATGTGACCGTTGACCTCATCACCAGTTGGGGATCCATGTTGCATGGCCCTGTGCCTAAAAAACAAGTTTTGTTTAAATCATCAGATTATGTGGATATTACTGCAAATTTAAACCCTTTTCACAACAGACATCAACAGCCAATCATCAGACACAACAGACTACAGTGGGACAAAGTGATCCCTATTGTGTCTTCCTGCCTAGGGTATGCGACACAAAAACCAAGCACATGCATCCCTTTTAAAGGTCCATGGCAAGACCTAATAGCCTCTTCCCCAGAACCCCCCAATTTTACCGGAAGTGGGTCAACATTTTGATATCAGAAGAAGCTACATTTTTCTCATTTACACCTGTGAATCTTAGAGCCAAAAGGATTGTGGTTTGGAAGTTATGGAGCGACAATGTGTACATTTTGGGTCGACCAATATTAATATATAAACAGAGTACTCTCCTATGGGGCTTTAAATCACGTTTTAGCTCTCCCATCAAAACATATTGAAATATCGGCGCAAAACTTTACAGATGGGTTTTGAGTGAAAGCCAATCCAGATGAAAACTTTCATAATCTTAAATCGTGCCATCCCCTTTTAAAATGCAGGCGTCATTTTGAAGCGTGGACTCACCCTCCTCACGGGTCGCCAAATTTCGACGCCGACTCTCGACTTCGAGCTTCAGGTCATATTTTGTTGTTATAGTTAAGTCCTTGCTTTCTTTTTATTTTCATTTTGTGAAGCTTTTACCTCACCTATAACGTTTTTGAAAGGGGTGAAGCTTTTGCCAACGTGGTGATTTGTGATTCCTGTTGATAAGACGTCGAATTACATATACTCGGGTCTCGGTCGAACACGTGGTCGTAATCGTGCATTTCCTCACAAATCCCGGCACAAAGCACCTGAAGAATCGTCGCCGCGTCACGGGCGGATTTCAACACCGACACAGAGAGTTGGCAGCACTTTTGAAACTAAGAACAAATTTGGGGTGTAGTTATTTTATCAAAATCAATCATTGTTTGCGACGCACGGGGGTATCCCCTTCCACGCTGCAACCAAGTTTGAATTGATCCACCTAATGGGTTTTATAATTAAAGGTAAAGATTAATCTTTGGGATAATCCGACTGATGACTGATTAACGTTTAGCTTTATGTCTCCTCACTGTTTTGTATCACTTTACTTTTTAAAAAATCCATGTGATAATAAAATAATTTACTTGCGATCAGCTGATTGCCGGAACTAACCATGGCTGTAACGTTATGGCTTTTCTCATATTATTTCCAAGGGATGAACAAGACGTAAATATTTAATCACATATAACCTATTAAAGTAAACACCTGTATTAACTATAGGGTAGACCGCTACTCGAAGATGAAAAATAATAAACAAAATAGCTCGTCTCAAGCAGAAATTTATAAATTACCGTTCATAATTTTAAAGTAACTAAGGACCAACCCTTCATCACACCGCTTTAAATTCGGGCGGCAAACCAAGCAAAATTCCAAATGATAAAACGTGTGGCAACAGTACATAAAAACAAAAACAAATATGGAAAGTGAAAGAGATTAGTTTTGATTTTGATTGCGGTTGGAAAATGGATAACCTATATTCCTTATCAGCAAAGATGGGCAATTGAGACCATGAATATTTTCCACCCCTCCATGTTACAAACTCCGACTCCTCGCTAACTGAAGAACGTAACCAACACATAGGCGTATGGCCGTCATAGTTCGACGATTTTCCCGAGCCCCCTTTTTCGCTCGTCAAGGTTCCATCCACGTGCCTTTTGAGCTGCTATTTTTTCGATAATGTCTTCCAGATTTTAAACCCTTACTAAAAATTAATTATTATTTTTATTCTTCGTAGTTTTTTTTTTTTTTTTTTTTAAAATGTTTTAAACTTAATATTTGCGTACCCTTGGTGTTTTAATTTGCGTTAAATCCCGTCACTGATCTTGAACAGCTTGATGTGAAAACTGGAGCTTGATTTAAAAACTGTCAATCATCGAGAAGTAATATGTCTTTGTGTGCCGCTCTACCGACAGCACATTCGATTGTTCTTGTTTCCGATTGCCCTGGAAGACCCCTTCCTATTGATCCGATTGTTGTGGTTTAGCTTCAAATATTACGAATACAGCATTTAATGATTTTTCTTTCCTCCCCCGGCTAAATTCAGTGTCCAATGTTGATTTTCAACCATAGATGATGGTATTTGAACGAATGAATTACTGAAATCAACTTTTCAACACCCTGAAAAATATATACGGCTTCGGGAAAATGCTTACAGCATAATTGAATCACAAAACCTTATCGTAGGTCCTCGTAAGGAATACATACACATTTCCAGCAACAGTCAAATGGTAAATTCTTTATCATTAGCTTATCATTTTTAGGAACCAAGGAATTAACTAGCAATCGTTTTTTTTTCCAGGCGAACTATTAACAGCAATAAAAGTATATTTTTATTTTCAATGTCAGGACAATCCGATACCCCGGTAGTTACCACCCAAGTATGTATTGCTATATTACCGTGAGCGCGTCTGTCCACCCTTTACAACATGTAAAACCCTCTCCCAATATAATTATTTATATGCTTGCAATATCTAAATGTAAACAACATATTATCAGCACGTTGGTGATGTGTTTTGTTTATATAATACCTATACTTCAAGCCTATGAAGAATATACTTTGCCAAAAGAATAACACTTCAAGTGAAACTATCAGTAATTCTTGATGTGTGCATCTTGCACATAAGACATATACATACACATATATATATACCTACATACACACACACACACATACACAGACACACATACATATACCTACATACAAACATACATGCGCTCCCACCCCCCCACCGCACACCATGGCAACACAAAAAATCTTTGGATTAAAATTTTTTCACAACTTTGTTCTCTTGGAAATCACACCACACGACACAACACACAGACCCACACACACACTCATACATAACACACACACCCATACACCACATGGCTCGCACCCACAACGCACCATGCAAACGGCACATAATCTTTAGAATGTAGTTTTTCACTCTTGAAATTGGATTTCACTCTTGGAAATTTGACCCCAAGAGTGAAATCACTCTTGGAAAAATCCTTAACAGAAACACTGGTTTGGATCATCATCACCACCAAACTTAGCACTCTGTGCAATGCTTACCTTCTTAGAGTTTGCTTATACATTTGAATAGTCCCCAACTGCATAGTATGCAAACAGGTACACGATCTTGTAAAATGATGATCAGAATTGCTCAGGTATTATTAAATCATGCATGTACATGATCTTGTCCACTTTGTCCAGTGCCCTAACCAGTCACTTATACATTCGCGATGCAGTGTGTGATATGTGCAGGGATGTTGCTCCTAGGCAATTTCCCATCAATTTGCTCATGTTAGTGACCACTACTAATATACGCAAAACATTGAGATCATGTAATATGCATAAGACTTTCTATATGATAACTCTCATAAATTCCTCAGGTATTTATGGAGTGTCTTTCTTTCTTCTTTTTGGTTTGCTTTTGCTTTCCATAGTTTCGGACCTGTTTAAATTAGTGGGTTATGGGCAAGGCTTAAATTTGTGTGGTCCAATCAGCAGTGTCGCACAATAACCCAGGCAACAGTTTTTCTTTGCTGATGTGTAACCAAGCTAATGTTCCTAGAAATTTGATAAGCTTTGTAAACCACGCCAAAACATGTTTTTTACAACTTATTTTTATTTAACACTGTAGGGTTAACAATGTAGTAAACCCGTACTACATGTAGTTTGTACAGACAACCATCATTTAAAAATCCAATGGTATTGTCCTTATGCCACGAGATATGAAAACCATCCACAAATTTAGCTTGTTTCCTCCAGAATGAGAGGGGGGATAAACTAGCGATCGATACCTACCCTCCACGACCTTACTTTATGCACAAAGTCTCATTTTGGGCCGACCAGAAACCCACATCATACCACATTAAAAATTTTGCTACCGCGAACATATCTGCCGATAGCGCGCACTATTTTCGGGCAACTCACCGCCCATGCGCGGTGATCGTCCTTATCCCAAATGGTTTCTTCTTCCTTGCCATTATTGTGTACAACCCAACCTTCCCGAGACCTTCTTGTGGGGTGGAAAAAAACATTGTGGGAGGGTCGTAAAGGTCACGGAGGGTAGGTATCGATCGTTAGTGTATCCCCCTCTCAACTTCTGAGAGGGAAATACACACTGCGCTCCTCGTAGCTAACGCCTCCGGACTTAATTTTGCACAGATCTCCCACTGGTATTCTCAGGCGGTGGAAGAATGTACGGGGAGGTAGTCCCAGCGCTAAGCAGTCCCACCGTCTCGCACCGGAGACTCACCTAGAGCTCTTTTATTGCGCTCACTACTCCTGGCACACAGTGCCTGCAGTAGCAACATCCCTCTCCGCACCAGAACGTCTCGAAGATAACTCCAAACTCTCTGAACGGGTTGCCGTAACTCTCCAACCTTAGTATCCAGGATAGCCTGGATTGAGGAGCCTTTTAAAATGCCCAGGAGGAGGCGTGATCAGGACATCATGGGACCTACCCAAGAGCCGACCAACCAATCGTTATGTTTTTCGTTGTGCGCTTCCGATGGTCGAGGTAACCCATCGGCTAACTGTGTCCTTCGCTGCCGGACGCTATGGAGGGGCCCTGTGGAGATGAAACAGCTGTTTGTCTCCGAGCCCTTCGGTTACACTTAAGTTCCCCATTTTAGAGCCCTAACCGTGCCCCAGGGTTTCTTCTCTGACCGTCCTTGCAAGCCAAGGCCAGGTCCGGGAGCAACACCGGGCGTGGTGTGAAAGACAGGGTCTGAATCTTAGCGAGAAAAAACCCCCCCTCGTTGGAGATTACACGCCGTCCTTTTCGACCACGCAAGTGAGCCCTCGTCCCATGGACAAGGCATGTATCTCGGAACCCCAACCCAAATCCCACATACCCACCACCTTCTCCCGTAAGCGACTGCCACGAGAAGGGGCCATCTTTCCTAGCTAAATCCAGGAGACTGGCCCCCTCCAGTGGCTCGAATATTCCCCTTTCCTCGGACGCTACTGAACTGAGCCTAGCGGCAGATCCCACTCCGGAACGAGTGAACGAACCGGGGGACGAACCGAAAACATGGCCTTTACAGATTCCGTGAGGATCGGGCTGTCGAACGACTATTCCGTCCTGAAGCCCGATGGAGCGTAGCGCCCATCGCGGTGCGGTAGCAACCTGACTGTTTGGGCGCCCAACCCTCGTGGAAATTTTCCGTTAGGAAATCCTCCATCTGCCCTTACATGACGCAGACAGCTGATCGATCTCTCGAATGGCGCACCATCTATAGAACCGGCGGAGTCCAGAATCGCAAGATCCTGTAGTTGACTTCCGCCTTGCCTGAGCACGCGCGCGGCAGCCTGTTCAGAAGTCCCGCCTAGTGTATTGTTGGCGGGAATGCGCCAGACAGTCAATTTGAGAGCGCAGATGGTACGCTCCGGGACAGACGTGACTTTTCGTGCTTGATACCGCTTATCATTCCCCGCGCTTAGTTACAAAGATGTGGTCCCTCCCCCCCCACTATCAACGTCCCGAATCACTTTTAACCCTCACACTTATTCTTCCCCCTTGGGGCCACAACAAACCATGCAATTGTCTTACGAGACTAAAACCTCTCGAGGACTCTCGGTATCATCGCATGGGGGGAAATTGCGTAGGCAATGATCCCCGACCAATCCACCACCATTGCAAATCCTCCCTACACAGGCGCGAGATCTTAACTCTGAGTAGTACGCCCGGAAGCTGGTGATTCACGGCGAGGGCGAGTAGGTCCACGTTGGGACGCTGTAGCCTCTGAAACCTTAGACCGGCCAGACGCGGCGGGAGGCGCCATTCCACCGACGCCCCCCTCACCTTCGCTGGCGCCTGCCCTTTTCCCTTCCCCTGGGTCCGAAGCGAACCAGTGCTACAGTGCCTGGACGATTGCCCCGCACTCGAGCCATTGATATGTGGCGAGCCTGCAGGGGACCAACGGCCAGACAATTCCACGTAGGAACCTAAGGTGGGTCTCCCCCACCCCGACATTACGCGTCTGTTGACAGCGTCACAGGAGGTTTTAATTCCCTGAAGGGGGGCCCCCCCTCCAAGTTGGTGGATCTCACCAACTGAGGTCGGGGGGCCCAGCTTCAGGGGCACTGGAATCCTGGAGGGACATTGGTGGTACCAGGAATCGTAAGTACCCCTGAGCATGTGGGATTGGATCTCCCCTCATCGTAATCTGCAGTAGGAACCAGCCCGCGAGGCTGGCCAGCCGCCCAGAAGCCGAATCCTGGCTGGGACCGACCTGCTCTCCAGATTGCTCGGGCACACGCCACGACCGAGGCAACCTACTCTCTGCGAGGGGCCTCACCTTTACCAAACGACAGACAGTTCAATTTCGCTCCCAGAAAGTGGGGTCTATGGGAGGGCGAGACTGCTGACTTGTCGAGGTGGACGATGAAACCGAGAGACATTATCAGGTCTAGCACCTTCTCAATAAAAGGCTTGGAAAGCTCCCGCGATGAGGGCGCACCATAAGCCATTCGTCTAGGTAGACGAAGATTTTCCGCCCCTCCCTTATCGCGGAGGAACTCCGCACAAACCTTCACGACCCTTGTGCAGGTCCGTGGCGCGGTCGACAGCTCAGGGTTAACAAAAAAAAAAAGGACCCTGAACTGGTCAGCCACCCTCCTAAGGCAAAAACAGAGCAATTTTTCTGGTATGAAATCGTGCACGGGGGACGTGGATATATGCGTCTCTCAAATCACGTGCCCCCCCCACCCTCCTTTGGTTTTAATTAGAAGTTGAGTAAAAGCCCTCTTTGATTGGAAGCGAGAGGCATATCAACGTCACGATTTGGCCAAACAGACCAGCTATCTCTTGCAGGAGCGCGTCCCGCTAGGCGTGTTCCCTTGGAAGAGGGGTGAACTTCACCCCTCTGAATGGGGAGGGCAGGCTGTGAACTCTGTGCGGTACCCCGTGGGTTACCACATCTAGGACCCCAGGGTCCGAGGTCATGCCTGCGCACGCTCTCCCCTCTAATCATGAGGCGACGCCTACCCTATTGGAAGCGAGATTGCTGTACAAGGGTAGTCATACAACGACCTGCGCGGTGGCCTTGACTCCCTCGGCCTTGGGCTGGCCTCGAATTTGCGTTTTACCTTTAGATCTCGTCTCTATATACGGCTGGGTTTGACCCGCCGCTTTAATTCCCCCGCCGGTGCTCCCTCCCTGGTTCTTAGGGGTCTTGGTAGCCCTGGTAGGGGGTAGCGGCTGGCTGAGCGCCCCATTGAGGGGCCGGAGGCTTTGGGCCTCCGCTCCCCCGAAGGGTTTTGTCGGTTTCGTTTCCCTTCCTTTCCCTTGCTTTTGGCCCGGAGCGCCTGAGGTCCCGGCTTTTGTCGCCGAAACGGCCTTTTTTCGCTCCAGCTCCTAGTCTGGAGGGAAGGCCAATTTTGACCTCCGAAAAGGTCCTTCCCAGGGGCGCCTCGAGCATTCCACGGTAGTCCGTGAAGTTCAAGGCCTAGGCGACCAACTGGCGTCTAGATCTCACCAACCTGGTCGCTATGGGGCGAGCGGAATGCTCGGTCGACCAAGTGATTAAAGGTCCGTAACCACGTTGATCATCCTATCAGTGGCGACTTGTAAAAGCGACCTGTCCGGCTCCGTCAGGGGCGTGCCAGGTTGGGCGAAACCAACTGTATGGGCTTGATCCGGCGTAGGCCACATCCCTAGCCAGGGTGTCAAACGCCCGCAGCTCCCCATCCCCCCCGCTCCGTATTCCAGGGTTAAAAACACGAATGGGGGCGGGGCCTTCGAGGTTTATCCCCAGCTCCCTCAACCCCTGGGGGGGAGAGTCTGAAAGGGGGAACGCATCTCGAGTACGGTCCCGAGACATCTAGTATCTGATCTGCCCGGAAGCCCGAGCTCTAGGCCCACGGTATAAACCGGGTAGGAGTGTCCTCCTTCCCGCTCCGGGAAGGCTGTCCCTAACCAGGGGTCCTGTCCACCCTCCCCTCGGAGTGTACCGAGCCAATGGTGGTCTTAAGAATCCTTGACAAGGTATAAAGTAAAGGCATTGAGCTTGGAGCCTTGGGCGCGGGCCTGTCACCCCGAGCTCTGACCCCACTGCGGGGGAAGACTTACTCCAGCCGCAGCGGCGTCCGAGAGGACCACCGCGAAAAATGGGGCCGAAAACTCTAGGGTTAGCAGCCGTCACGCAACTGGACCTCCCCGACTCGTAGGACGATGGCGGACCCTATATGGGTCACCCCAAGGCTCTGCAATGGGTCTCGTAATCCCCGGCGAATCGTTCCTCGGCCTCGGCTCCACCGGCTGTAGTGCCGGTGGGTGGACGCTCCCTGTGGGAGGCTTTCCGTCCACGGGACCTGCGACCCCTGGGCGGTCCTCCGGCGGAGGGCGTGAGGCGGTGCAGTTCGGAGTAGCCTGCAGAGGGGAAACCCTGTGTCATAGATTCCCAGGGGGGTTCGCCCAAGTGGCAAGGCACGGCTTCTTGCGGCTGTCCGATTGCCTGGCTTCCTCACCACTTTGTTGGAGGAATGAGGAGGCAGGTACACGGTTTCGCCGTGCGGGACCTTGCCCTTTACAGAGGGGGAACGGCGTTAATCTCGGACCCCCAACCCTCCTCTCGTCTAGGCCCTTGTGAGGGGCCGCGGAGGTTGGGATTGATCTCCCGTCGACCGACTGTCGGAGGGAGGAACCCGGTAAATGGTCCACTAGACTTGAAGGTGGCACGCTTGGATCTCCTATGTGATGGTCGGGACGTCTGTCGACCGACCAGTCGACGCCTTTCCCGCCCTGGAATACATCCGGGCGGGAGTACGACCCAGGTTCGGGTCCACCCTTACTTCCGACCTGCCTGTGGCGGGTCGTTTTAAGGGGGGAACGTCGACCAACCATCCTCCGACGGAGGAAGCGGGAAAGGGTCTCCTCCGTCGGCATCAGCTCCATCCCTCTCCCCTTTTCGAGGTGGAGGTGGACGCCGACTCTTCATCCCCCGAAAAGAGCTCGCTATCCGGCTAGCTTCCATGCTAATAGCGTCCTCATGACCCTGTGGGAAGCGGCCCCTTTTTTATTACCGGCGAGCTCAGCTCGCTCGGGGGGAGCTTGCGTTTTGGCGGCAGGGGCCCTCCGGTCGGCTCGAATCCCTCAAGGATGAGGGAGAGCTGACCCAGACAGAGGGTTCTGCCAGCCATGTCGCAATAGATTAATAATACCGTTACCCATTTGGGGTGACGGGTTTGGGTCTCCCGACAATGCCGTGGGATGTCCCGGGGCCTTGAAGATTCCACTCACCGACCAGGCCTCGACCTGGGACTGGGCTTGAATGCCTGCCCCAAATGAGCTGGTCTAGGAGCGGTCCGGTCGGGTCTCCGACCTGGTTCTCGACCATGAGTCTTGTCCCTCCCCGACCGTGATCTCGACCTGGGACTGGCCAAGAATGCCTTCCCCTTCAAGGGAGCTGGTCTAGGAAAAGCGCCCTGGTCGGGTTTCGCGACCTGGGGTTTCGATCATGACCTGGTCCTCCCCGACCGTGAGCTCGCCGGACTGCATAGAATGCCTGTCATCAAGGGAGCTGGTCTAAGGGACGACCTGTCGGTCTCGTCTCCGACCTGGGTTCGACCATGACCTGGTCCTCCCGACCGTGAGCTCCGACCTGGGACCGGCCTTGAATGCCTGTCCTCAAGGAGCTGGTCTAGGAAGCGCCTTGGTCGGGCCGACCCTGGGTCTCGACCATAACCTGGTCCTCCCCGACCTTGAGCTCGAACTGGGACTGGCCTAGAATTCCTGTCCTCAGGGAGCGGGTCTAGAGCGACCGGTCGGGTTTCTCCACCACGACCTGGGCATCCCCACCGTGAGCTCGACCTAGGGCTGGGCTCGAGAGTCCTCCCGCGTGGGAGCTGGTTCCAGCAGAGATTACCTCGAGGTCCCGACCTGAGTGCCGGTACCGATCTGGGCGCCTGCCTGGACCATGAGCTCAACCTGGGGCTGGCCTTGGGGCCTGGCCCGCGATGGAAGTGGTCCAGGGATCACCCTGGTCGGGAGCTTCTCGACCAGCGTCGCCGTTGGGCGCCCTTTTTGGGTCTGCCTCATTGGACGGCCTGACGCCGCGTCAGTGACTGCATCTCCTTCTTGTCCTTCGACCTGCCACTGGCTGGTGGTCGGACCCGGAGGGTCTTCTTTGAGGACCCCGCGCACCCGGGGAGTTCTCTTTAGAAGACTTCTTAAGGAAAGAGCGGGAGATCCGTCATGACTGCGGACTCAGGGGATGGTCGAGGGGGAGCCCTTGGGCCTAGTCCCTCTGCTGCTGGTCCCCCCGTGGGGTGGGGGGGGGCGCGACTGATGGAAAAGGTCTCCCGATACCGGCAGTCGGTAGTGCTTCGTCTGATAGACACCTTTTTTTACTTTTTTTCCCTAATTTTCCCCCCCCCCCCTCTCTAACCTCCGGTCAGTCCCGTTCTCCAGTTTCTCCCTTTTTTCCTTTTTGGCCTTGAGGCTGTTTTCTTACGTACCTCAAAGGCTTGCCACTTCCTTTTTCTGTCCATTTTCATCGATGGGCAAACCTTACTCTTGGTGGGAGTCCATATTGGTGTCGCTTGATTGGTCCTACTGTAAGATAGAATTAAAGAAATTAACCGAATTAGTTACCCGGTAGTAAAGAGAGCGAGGGGGGTACCCCCAAAATAAACTGGGACCAAGACCCAACCCTGACCCCGAAAGAAGTCTCTATCCCATCGACCGGATCCCGTGGGGCTGCCCTTTGAGTTCCCCGACCTATGGAAGTGGGCCCCCTCCCCCGTAAGCCCGACGGGAGAGAAGACCCTCGACGTGTCCGCTACCTCGTAACCCACTTCCCGACCGTCCGTTGTTAGGAGGAGGGGGAGAAGGGGCGGACTTCCCTATGTACCCTCGATCATGGGATGGTAAGGGGCGGTAAAGCCCCCGACCTTCCCCCCCAAGTTATAGGCATGCCGCTAACCACATCCCCCCCCGACTGGAGAGCACAAGGGAGGGGGGTCGGTGGGTGGACTCGTCTAACGTGAACTCGATCATTGGATGGTATGGGGCGGTAAAGCCCCGACCTTCCGCCTCGTGTTATAGGAAATCCAGCGCCCTGGGTCGACCCCCCCTCCCCCCCTGCGGACCCGAGCAAAACCATGGGAGGGGCCGGGATAGAGATGGGAAAGGTCCCCCACCTTCCCAAACTCAAAAGTGGATAACCGGGGCCCCCGCCCTGGCCCAGAAAACCCAGGGACGCTGAAAGGAAGAACCTTATTAGCCCCACTTCCGGTTTGAGAGGGGGTCCAAAACACTTTTAGACCGTCCCAACACATCCCTATTCGGATGGGAGACTCTCGGAAAAAACTCCAAACTCAAGTGGCAATGGTCGGCATTATGGGGTGGCCCCCCCAATCTGACTCAACCTGCCCCAAAATCCCACTACGGGACCCCAGGGACACCTCCACACCCCTAGGAATAGGCCCCCGGGGTGGGGTAGCGAGTCCCAGGGGGCACAAACGGGCAAACACCAATAATGATTTATGGAACCACAGTCGCACCATACCTGAAAGTAAAACATGGAATATCAGCTGAAGAGATCCGATCAGGATCTTTTTTTTACCATACCTAACAATAATATCATATTTTTTGGACAACGGCCTATCATAAAACCACCGTTTTTTTGTCAACGACGGCTTAACCATATAAATCTCAACATGGCGTATATTCCGGCTAATTTGTTTACACTTTCCCTGGCCCTATCCTATCACTTAAACAGGTGAGAGAAGGCTGGTAAAATCAACCCGTTCTCAGGAAAACTCCTCGTCTAAAGACGGAGGATAGAAGGGATTTCAGAGGGGACCGCACAAATCTCGGGCTAGGATAGGCTGTCTCTTACATGATCACAATTCGCTATACGGCGAGATAAAAACAAAATCGAAAATTACATCTAACCTCGCCGAATAACACAAAACATCTAGGCTAGTTGTTAGGCTAAAAGGATACTTATGTGCTTCGAATTGACGTTTCCTTCTTCTCTCTGGTCAGTGCAGCTATTTGCCGGCAGATTGGAAAGAGTTAGTCCGGATAATCGTCAGCGATAAGCATCTCCCATTTGGAGAAACAATTGATAAGGACACTCACCAGCGCAGGGCGGGGAGTTGCCCGAAAAATAGTGCGCGCTATCGGCGGACTCTTTTCGCGGTAGCGAACTTTTTAATGTGGTTAGCGTATTCCTGGTCGGAGCAAATGAGACTTTTTGCAAAAGAAGGTCGGCGGAGGGTAGCTATCGCTAGCGCTGTATTTAGATTATATTTTGATTTTCTTTAAAGGTTGTCTCTAAAACAGAGTGTTTTTGATGGTCGCGCAGAATAACTGCATAAAAACCACAACACCAGGATTTTGCAACTTCCCTTTTCATGTGGAATAACCAAAGACCTTCAAATATGGTCTTTGGTGGATCTGATCCCTAGCTCCCTTCTTCCATCAGAATAGCTTGGTTTACAAAACACATGTTTGAGTATTGCATGCATTTTTGAAAAATTACCTTCACTTATAAACACGAGTTTACACATAACCTCAAAATGAGAGCAAAGATGCACAGGATCATTTTTAGTGTACATTTATTTATAAACCACCATGTCAAGCTAACAATGCCACCTGGAACTTGTCTGAACAAGGAACAGTTTAACAGTAGAATAATGTGTTTTAACAGTGTAAACAATTAGTAACAAGTAGGTTGTAGTTAAAACAGGTTTTGTATACATATATAATCTTTGTTTTTTTATTGGTAAACACCCAACAATGTATCTGAAGGAACTTTGGATTAAAACAAATACTAATAATTTTGCTGCATCTTTGAAACCTGATTGACGGGTTTGTTTTGTAAGAAGTGTGGGAATTAGGATTGTCATAATTGTAGTCATGGTCTTGTAATAAATGAACATTGGATGAAAGTATGATTGGAAAGACGGAGCTTGAAATACATCAAAAGCTAATAGTGAAGTTGAAAAACAGTGGTGACGCTTAAACTATGCAATGGCAAGTATGAAGAAACAGTAGCGAAGCTTGAAACTATGTAATTTTCGTATGGTGAAACGGTGGTGAAGCTTAAGATCTGCCAAAATGACAAAGGTGAAGCGTCACCTTGGAAATAAATCAAAGGGTGAAGCCTAGACTAACAAATTTGCAGAGATAGTGATACCATGCCTTGTTTTTTGAAAGCAACGTGAAAGTAAATGGTGACATCCTGACGTGATAACTAATTGGCCCAGGTGAAAAAAGGTGATGACGTGAGGAGGGGGTCAACGCTTCAAAGTGACGCCTGCATAAAGAGAGAGACGCTGACAATAAAAACACATTGTCAATCGATGCAAATGGGTAAACTAATGTAGGGTGGTAAACATTGAGAAATAATAATTTACACTTTTTTAACACAAAAGATGCAAACTTTTAACTCCCTTAAATGAAGAAGTCAAAGATAGACCGCTGCACAAAGAAACTTCTTTACAACATCATAGACCCGTTATCGAAAAAGCGCGCCACGGCTTAATTATAATTAACCTTGGTGGTGTCACCTGTATTCGCGTATACCAAAAGCCAGAAAAGCTTGCACCGAAGTTCAAATATCCATTACATTTCCTTCCCATTTGCTCATAATAATTTCATAGAACTTAGTTACAATTTGTTGTGCAATAGATCGTAAAGTCCATATTAGCGAAAATGTTGGTGGGTTGTAGTTCTGACATCGTCTTTAATGCTACGGAAATTGCTTGATATGCACAAAGCAGAACCACACTTCCTCAAAAAATTTACACCCATACATCGTTCCAGGATACCGCCTTTGCTAGTCGACGTTCTGGTTTACATTCAATTCACACGGAACTATCGCAACCTTGTTGTCCGGCGCATCATAGGATTCCACTGATTGTAACATGCACGACCCTGTACAGTAATTGGTGGGAATAGATCACACGACATGCATTATGCATGGTTGTAGGGTGGTGTGAACGTCGTAAATTAGCAAGAGTGCCTCGTTTTGTGATGGTTTGAGGGATTATTTTGCGTGTGTATGGCAATGGAGTAGCGGTGCCCGGCGGCAACCTAGACTCCTTTATAAATATTGTGAGTGGCTCCGGTTTACAAAGTGGTTTGTGCGCTGTGGGGGAACTGTGGGGCAAGAATTAGGTGTGGGGACTCATGGGAGATGTGATTTGGGTTGGATTAAGGGACTCGTAAGGGATGGATTTCAGGTTGTAAGGGACTATATGATGGAAGATGGGATTAGATACGAGGGCCTCGTAATGAAGAGTTTGTATAAAAAGTATTAATGAGTATGAGGCTCATACAACTACATCCTAATTCGCATCTAAACAGAACAAGGCGATTCTACAAACCACAAAGTCTCGGCCTGCTTTCCCGCATAGCTGTTGGAACAAAGAGAAGAGACCAGCAGCTTGCAATTTATGGGTACCGGTGTTCCCAAAAAAAGGTTACACACGCGATACCGTGATGATTGGATAATAATAATTAATAATAATACAATAATATAAATTATTTGAATACTGCAACATACAGAAACATAAATATGATAAAATATAAAATACAAATTGACAAAGCAAAAGCAAGTAATTCGGATAGAGAATGGGTTGTATAAAAAACACCGACCAAAAGGTGCTTCATATCCAAAAAACACAAAGAGTACAGCAAAACAAGCAAGATTGATTAATAGGAAACCAAAAAGAATAGGCAAGCAATGAATGCCCAATGAAAAAAAAATCAGTCAATGTTACAACTGAGTGGAAGGGCAAACAATACCCTGTCATATTCAAAGTGGTTCCAAACGGACATAAAAATTTACAAAACACTACATTTTGAACAATAGTTATTAAGTAAACTTAAAAAAGTGTGATGTAAGCTGCTTTAAAGTTATAAAGATTATTGACAGGCTATGACAGCACGCAAATCAGTTGGGATATATCATTCCAAAAGACGTGGAAGTGAAAATAATAAACATAGAATTGAAGAAAGAGGAAGTCCTTGCAGATTGGTGCAAAGCCTAGTTAATCTGAAACATGCTATGTTGAATCAAGAATTCAAAAGAAGTAGGGGTCTCAAATCATGTAAGATCTAAAACCCCGAACAAGCCTTTGATTTTGAAGAATCTCGAGCTCGACTAGCACCGCGCCAAATCAGAAGGCTGATCAAGTAGGTGAGACGAGCATCGCCTTTGGTGAGTGCTTATAGAATAAAGTCCTTGTAATTTTCTGTTGCAATTTCTCTAACCTATCCAATTGATTCCTTTGATGAGGTGCACCAAACACATATGCCCACAGTAAATCATATGGGGGCAAGATGGAGCTTTGTAGAGGGTTCATCAGTGCCATAGAAGACATATTTCTTGTGCTATGATGATGAAGCCCGCCAGTTTTGAAACCTTATTTGAATTGCAGCTATATGCGAGGTATAAAGGGAAAGATCCCTACTGAAGTAACACCAAGTAGTAATTTGAAAAAAAAACAAAATTGTTAATTCAGCAGTATAATCTCATCCCCATAATGTAAATAATAACAAATCAGAGACTTAGATCTAGTCATGTGCCATAACGGAGCACTTAGAAAGATTGAGAGGCAAATTATTAAGAATAGTCCAAGTTAAAAATGTTGTTGGAATATATTCTTGAGAACATCATGATCCTTTCACTAAAAATAGGACGATGGATGTGTGACCATCTGCAAACTGAAAGAGAGGAGAAGAAACCACTCAGTTAAATTTCATTGACAAAAAGTAAGAAGAAAATAGGACCAAGAAACAGAGCCCTGAGGAACACCTGCGGTTACAGAACACCACTTGAACACCCTTGAACACAACCCGTCTTCGCACTGAAGAGGAAAGTTTTGAATCCCATGAAGAAAGAAAACCTCGGATTGCCAATGAATGAAATTTTTGAGAGTATAAAAATTGTTGTGGTCTACTTTGTCAAATGCAGAGCTGAAATCCAAGAATTACCATCTACAAGATTACATTTACGTATCATCAAGAGATTTGACTCGAAGATTGAAAGGACTTAACCAACATTTCTCGCAAGTTCTCCAGGAGAAAGCCACAACTGGTTATCTGAAAAAAATATATGTTCATTTACATATTTCATAATTACGAACAGAAATTAACTTCTCCATAACCTACACACAAAAGTCAGGGAGACAGGACGGTAACTACCCACATCTTCTTTCGGTTATCACACCTTTATAACAGGAACAATCATTAGCTTTTTCCAAGACTGTGGAAACTTCACCTGTCTGAATAAAGAAATTAAACAAATCACACAATACAGGAGCAAGCTCATTACAACATGATTTCAAGAAAATTGGAAGATTTCATCAGGTCCGGGAGATTTGGAAGCATCGAGAGTTTTCGAGAGTTTTTCTAGAACTTCATCCACTGTAAACAGATCAAAACAAGAGGAGGTGCACCATGAGAAGTAGCTATGTCAGGTATAAAAGAGTGTTAAGATCAAGAGGATTGTACATACCATCAACTTTACTAGAAAAATGCTTGTTAAAAGCAAGGCAGCAGCTAAGCATGTCAGCAGGATTAATAGTAGTGGTGTCATTAAGTGGTGAAATAAAAAGAGGTTGTTTAAGAGCATTTCCTTTTAGATGCGACTAAGGCCAAAACTTCTTAGGATTTACCTTGGCATTTGCCGAAATATCATAATATAGTCCCTGTGAATCTCCTAATTAATTTGCCTTAACCTTATTACTACAGTCTTTAAATTGTTGGCCATGCAACATCATAATACTTTCTTAGTCTCTTATAAAGTAACTTCTTTTTAGTACAGAGTTTTTTGATATCCTTATTCATCCATGGCAAGGACTTGAACTTTGAAACATTTTTCTAAGGTAACAGAGTGATGTCAATTACTGTCCTTAATAACATGCTCAAACATGTATCCCAAACGACATCAACATCATCATATCAAAACATCGCTGCCCAAAAACCAAACGGAGATTGCTTCATTTGTCAAGTCTGCCCTATTCAAACAGTACCCAGACTTAGTGATGGGCTTACACTTATATTGACGGTATTCAAAAGGAGTGAAACAGATGATGATCACAAACCATGCAGATATAAGTTGAATTACAAGAAGTGACAAAAGAAGGATCAGAAACACAAACACCAAATCAAGGAGTGGTCATTACCATTAAGAGTCCTATAAGTAGGCTCTTTCAAACCTGCGTGGAAGCCAGTTTGAAACCGGTATCAAGAAGAACTTTGGAAAGACGCACTTTGTAACATGCTTCATTAACCCAATCAATGTGAATGTTAAAAAGCACAACAAGAAGCAAACAAAAATCATAAGATTTATTAGATGCTTGTATTTTACTAAGATTATATCTAAAAATCCAAACTATTTTTGTTCTTGAAGGTGCCTATAATAAACACAAAACAAAGCATTTACCCTGGATTGTATTTAAACTCAGCCCATTACAATTTCAAGATCATTTGATAAAAACTCAGACTGCACAACAGGATTAAGATTAGATCTAATACCTAAAGCAACCCCCAACCCCCCAATGTGTATTTCTAATCATTTGCGAAAACATATTATCAGATGGAAAAACTTCACCACATTGAAAGATCATCAGCCAAGATTCAGAATTAATGGCAATAATATAGTCATTTTCTAGATACACGCGAGCATGAAACTCAACAAGCATATTTTTAATGCGCAGCATTGAAGTTAAACTGACGGTTACTATTGCCACTTTGGTGTCTTTGGCTTGACGAGAATCACAAGAAGAAATCGATTCAGTACTAATATGTGAGATATCACAAAAAAAAAAAACACTATTGTCAATTCCTTATCGAAGAAGAATTAGGTCAATCAGAATAACTAGTGTCATAGAAACATGAGAAAAATATCACCATGAACCATCACTACTGGAACTGAATTCTTATTGAAAGATTATTATTAAGATGCATACTCTCAGTAGACATGGTACAATTAAACTTATAATCCATATGGGCAATTCACAAATGGCAATTCATGGACCATAATTTAAAGAAGCATACTTACACCACCCAATATTGTTGGAACAATTCAAAGATCTCAGTGTTTGTGTCAGCGCGGGTGTTACTGGGCAAAATAAACAGTTACCTCCCCCGGGGTCTCTTTGTTGCATCAACAAAGGCATCCCACATAGATAAAAACATAACCCGTCAAAAGAATATAGCTACAGATATTTGACAATACGATACTATTTAGGTGCCCTCGATAAGATTAGTAAATAAATGGTTTGCACGCATAAGCGCGCATTTTGATATATTTCAACTCGGCATGCCAAAGATTTTGATCTTACACGGAATACTTTTGACCTACAAAAAATATTCGACTTTGAAAATGATTATTTAGTGCTGGTGTAAATAAATGGGGGAGTCCCCCCCTTGCTGTACTAGCTTGCACTCCAACATATACGGATAAACGTGACCTTTGCAAGACGAGGTTATTGGTTGCAGGATGGTGAATGGACAGATAGGCGCATTCCCAGACTATACAATACATTCACCCGTTATTGTATTGGTAGTCCTGGAATGTGTATCTTTTCAAACATGGATAAACGGTCATATGACTACGCCTGTTCGCTAATCATCCTTCCAAGCATCAGCTGAATGAGCTGATCGATATTGAATACGGCCTATTCGTTAATTACTCAATCCTGTCAACACGAAAGATTTGTCAGCAAATATTCCCTTCCTTTGTATTATATAGACCTGGAAATAACAACTTTATAACATATATCAGGCGCCAAACTAACCTAAGGCACCCAAGTCCAATTCGCCTTAGGTGCCCCTGCCATTTGCCTTGGTGCTCTAAAAATTGCTATTCTTTAACATCTTTAACATAGCGTCTGAATATTTGTGTTTATGGTTTAGAAACAATATCGAAATATAGGCCTATTTCTACTTAGCTGAACCGGTGCAACCGGTCTTGTGGTTTGGTGTTTGGAAGAGCCTCCATACAAAGACTAACTACCGCTATTGAGGTTACAAACTATCCGCACTTTTGCCCTCATTCTGAAGAATAGAAATCACCACTTTATTACTTTTGTAATAACACCTGGCCCAAAAAGTATCTCGGCATGTTTTTTTTCCTTTCGATAGTATTGTGTCAGTCAGCCTTTTTGAAAGTTTTCGACAATAGCACTTTGTTGCCTAGGTTCTGCTCTTTCATTTAACACCTCGCTGTAAAAAAGGTGCAAAAATGGCTGAGATTAGAACGCCTACAACCTCCCAAACCAAAAGTTCAGTTTTTGATTTTTCATGTCACTGTGTGGTGTAACGGAATAATAACCGTATTTGATTTTTACATAAAGAATTTTCCTACTACATGAGGAGCGAGAAAGCCCACTTGCAATATTTATTGTGGTCCGCGTGTTCGTGTCCCATACACTGCAATGACCCATTGAAAAATCCAAAACGCAACTTTTGGTTTTTGGGGTTTGCTTCTTCGGGCGTTCTATCTCCCATTTCTGCACGCTTTTTTACAAGCGAGGTGTTAAATCAAATAGCAGGACTGGCACCAAATATAATATTTCGGAAACTTCAAAATGGTCTGACTTAATTGGCACAATACTGATCGAAAAAAACTGCCGAGATACTTTTGTTTGCAAGGTGTATTTACATGCACCGAATGTTACACACATCAAATGTCAAACTATCTCCGGTACCAAAATACAATACAAAGCTAATGAATGTCAAATTTTGACCAATGACAATACAGCTCTTTATTGTTCTTAAGTGCTTTACCTGCAATGAAAGAACGTTGTAAACTGATCTAGTATGTGTTTCCAATCACCTCGCCGTCGAAATCCCAAATCCTTTCGTCCGCTTCGATCATCAAGGTCATAGTCATTGTTTAAGGATTCACCTCTAGCCCTAGCCTGCAGTCGTTTTTGGACACATTCGCGGCCAGTTTCACGGATGAGACGGGAGGCATCCGCAGCAAATCTTTAACGAAACTTTCTCCATTATGGTGCTGACTATACTATAAGTAGATATAATTTTTAGGTCTTTGATATTCAACTGTATATTCGTAATCTTCATGAAGCGTGTTTTATACTCTAACTACGCCAACGCGTCCTTTGAACGCAATACCTTCTAAAGGACCTAGAATATTAACTTTTACATTCTTGCATACGTTATAATTAATATTATATTTATTATATCCCTTTATTACATTCAATACAAGGTACTGCACTCTATCTAATCACTCAACTCATTCTGAAATGATCTAACTTTAAGCCCAGGTTTAAACCAGGGTAAGTTCTAACACGAGGGACTTTTTCCTTCAAAATACTGTTAAGTTAAATTTATTTGTAACGGGTGAAAAATTCCTAATTGACGGCCAGATGGCCCATCCATGGATGATTTTTCTCCCCATTTACAGCACTTGGCTGAAGTAGGTTTGGAAGGAAAAAAAAGGTCCACTCCTGTAGGACTAACCCTGTTAAAACCCAGGTCTAAGTTAGACTCCTTTCAGAAAACCAGGATAGTGATTACTAGAATGCACAAGGTACATGTGGAAATAATGAGAGTGAAAACGCAATACTTTTTAAACACTCAAATCACTACAAAATCTATTTTGGAAATAAATCATGAACAGCTGCTTGTGTCGTTAAGTTGTTGGAAGTCTGATGTCTGTCTGTGTGTCTGTCCTTCTCTATGTATGGACAATTATTAACCCTGCATATTTACCCCTCTTAACTACCCTCCCTACTTGAAGTACAAAACTCTGAATGAACTCACCCCTTATAAACTCTACAAAAATGCCTTTGTTTTTGTAGAATTTAAACCACCCACCAAAAATCAACATAAAACGGCCACCTCATTCAAAACTTTGCCATATGTAACTCGTCCAAAAATCTGACGAAGCCAACTCACCAATTGACCTCTCTTATTACTATTACTGCCCCCACTTTAGAGAGACAACCTTCCGCAAAAACACAATATAATAAACAACGATCAACTGGCCCCCCCCACGATCAACTGCGAGTTGTCCCCTGCTCAGAATCCTTGCCCCCCCCCCCCGCCAGGCCCCTCAAAACCGCGTCTATTGGAGAAGGACCCAAATTTCGCCCCTCAGCAGCAAATGCCTCGGCACTCCTTCCTTCCCCCTTTCTGGGCCCCCCCCCCTTCCCATTTGCAAAGGTCTGGTTACGACGCCACTGTATTTTGATGGCCGGCCCGAAAAACAGACCTTTTTCGCATACTATTATTATGATATGGTTGGTTATCAAAATAATTAATCTCGACAAGCTGACTTTGTGGGTAGCATATATACCTTGAGCATCTTGAAAACTTAAAAATGTTGTGCTAATTTACATCTTTACATATCAATGTCCCTATAGATCTTTCGATCTATTTAGTACCTCTTGAGCTACAACTGGGAATCCCCCCTTATAGCGCGAAACAGCTTTTAAATTTAAATATTTAAAGATTTATATGGAGTTTGATTATTTGTATATGCTTTGCCCTAAAAATAAAAGCAAACACTCAAAACAAATCCAAATATTCGTACCTTACTCCAAGGATTCGGATTTGAACATCCATTGCATGCAAAATTGTAAAGACCCTGCTTTTGTTGAATTTGGATTCCTTTTCATTGACACATTCATTTCAAGCCCATGCAACCTGGAATAAAGAAATAACTCAATTAACTATAACATTTAATAAGTAAATATCAATCATTATCATGCATTGTCATCAAATAAGGACATGGGGCCGACCACCCACCATCTTCTGACATTGTTGGACAAAAGCCAAAAACCGACTTGCTATTTTGGACAATTTATGAATACTGTACTGTTGTTTTCACCCCTTCCCAGTTTTCTGACTGACGCCCAAGCATGGATTCGTCCCAGACTAATGCAAAAACAACAACATGCGCCTAGGGGCAAGAATATACACTAAATGAGCGTTATTTTGATGAACCAATAGCCCAGTATTTTATATGACATACTAACGTTTTTCACTTTGTTTGTGGGACATCTTGATTAAAAAACGTATTTACATGTGAATGAAAATTAATTTTTTGCGCTTCAATATTACCCAGCCAAAGGTTTGAGACTTAACAAGCAATGAATGTTTGCACTTTTGCAGTTATTTTTTCCTAGACCTGATTTAAAATCATCGGTCCTCGGACCACTTGTGTCGCCCGGCCGTCGCGGTTTGTGAATTGATAGGCTCAACATGACTTTTGACTTGATATGTTCCTTTGACCTCATAAACAATGAGGGTTTTGGCATGTACAACAACAACATAAACCAGTTTGGTTCCATTGAAACTTACCTTTTCAGATGAGGTGATTTTTCATTTTCAGCTATTTTACAACTTGAACTCGCGTGATTTTTGACCTCGGTATGTGATTTTTGACCTCTCACAATGAAGGATCCCATGTTGCACCTATGACCCAAGTTTGGTTCCAATTGAACTTCAACTTTTCAGATGAGGTCGATTTTACCTTTTTCAGCCTATTTTACACTGAACCTCACAGACCTTGACCTTGGTATGTGCCAATTGACCTCATTAACACATTGGGTCAAGCTGCACCTGTGACATAAGTTTGGTTTAAATACATCCATCAATGTATGTGGATATTACAGGCAAATTTAACCCCTTTTTTCACAACAGACATCAACAACAACAGACATCACAGACAACAACAGACATAAACAGCCAACAGTGGACAAGTGATCCTATGTGTCTTCCTGATAATACGCCTTCGATTAATAAAACATTGAGTATCGACCAAATTTCTGATAAATATGTAGAGGGCTAACGAATTTTACCCATTACTAATGGCATAGAATTTCATTTTTTGTCTCATCTGCTTGCAGATGCTCTAGAATGATATATCTAAAAGTCCCCAACCGAATACAGTGGACATGCCAATAGATAGTCG
>JAMKCH010046273.1:0-60783 GCA_023653785.1 Ophioderma brevispina | reverse complement strand
CATGTCTACACCTTCGTCACTCATAAATATCATTTGACAATTAACTTGATACATTATATCAGTTTCAGGAAGAGTTCAATGGGGGTGGGGTGTTTTCGGGGTGGGGTGGGGTTGGCAGATGTTTGGGGGATGGGAAGAGCGTAGTTCATACTTCCCACAAGGCATTCTTCCATGGAGGTTTTTGTACAGGTACTTATGTGGGTCGTTAGTGATGAAACTTGCTAAATTGCAAGTACTGATCACAAACTGCATTTTAAGAGTGTTGCATCTCTAACGATCGCACATGCAACCTGTACAAACTTCCATGGAAGCAATGCTTGTGGGAAGCTACTGGTATCTTCTCTTGGGATGGTGTGGTTGTGGGATGCGGGTGGGGTATTTGTGTTGTGGTGTGTTTGGTGGTGGATGGGGTATTTGCGGGTGTTTGTGAGTGGTGGCGTGTTGCAGTGTTGGGAGGGTGATGTTTAGGGTAGTTGCATTTGTCGCATGTTAGTGATCGCGACATTCGCCGGGGACATATTTTTAACGCATCGCTAATTACAAGTTCGCCTTGTTTTTCATGTTTTGTATATGGACTTGTTTTCATCCTTCATTTTTGCAATGTTTGCCGTAATTAGATGAGTGTTTAAATGTAAATGTGTATGTAATCCATTTTTGTGTCGCCTACCTGAAGCAGGAAGACACATAGGGATCACTGTTGTCCCATGTAGGCTGTGTTTGTTGTCTGTTGATGTCGTTGTTGTTGTTTGTTAAAAAGGTTAACATTTTTGTAAGTCCGCATACTTGGATGGCTTAAACCAAACGTCAGTCGTAGATGCACTTGGAGATCCCGCATTTGCTGATGAGTTCAAAGGTCCCTCCCAGGTCCAAGGTCATGTGAATGTCAAGTTGTAAGATGAAAATGTAAATTGACCTAATTGAAAGTTGAAGGGTCAATTGGAACCAATTAAACATAGGTGCAACATTGATCCCTCTATGTTAATAATGGGCAAAGGTTACCAATCGACAAACATCCCCAAAGGTCAAAGTCATGTTGAGTTCAAGTTGTAGACTAGTGCTGAATGTAAATTGGGACCTAAATTGGAAAGTTGAAAAGTTTCAATGGAATCAAACTTGACATAGTGTGCACATGGATCCCTCATATGTTATGAGTCAAGGTCACATCCCAGGTCAAAGTAAAATAGACCTATCGTACAAACCGCGACGGCAGGCAACTCATGCGGTCCGAGGACCAATGTATTTTTTTATCATATTGAAAAAGAACTGTACCTTAAAATGTAAGGATGATATTTAATTTAACATGGCAATGTTTAAAAAACTTAACTCAAGTTTAAATTTCGGCATTTTCCAGTCTAAATTATCTGATTAGCTTATAAAGTATTAAGATAATCTTATTGAGCCAAAGTTGAGGAATGATTATGAAATCTTACTCATTGTAATTCCTACGCTTGTGTATGGGGTTCCTGTATGGATGTCATCAGCCAGGTTCTTTGAGGGTATCCAGAATCCCCAAGTAAAACCCAGTAGCTAGATGACCTTGGGCAAGGCTGTATGTAGCCCACTGTTCAACAGAATTCTGCTGTCATGGCATGATCCAGGCCATCTGGACACGACATTGGTATCTGTGTGGGCAATCACATACAAGTGTATGTAAGGGAGTGGATGCCCTTCTATTGATGTAGGCATATTGTGGTCACCCAATGGGGCACAATCGAGAGACATGGGTGCAATCAATGGCACCCACCACTCCCAGGGAGTGCGATATGTGTGAAATTCCTGATGGAACGGTCTTCTTCCTTTCTGTTGTGGGACATTTTATGTGCTGGTCCTTTAAATGAACTAGACATCAGGTTCAAACTGTATTAAGGAGGAGGAGGAAACAATAAAAGAAACATTAGTTTGGGCGCAGTTCCATGTTTTAGTATAAGTCATCATATGTTGGGCCAAATTGATATTTTCAGTTTTATAGGTTAAGGACATGACATCACATAGAATTACTTCCAACTTGGTGTGAAATTTTCGTTTGTTTTTTGGGGGGGATCGATTAACACATGGTGTTCCATTGAACTTTGTACAAGGGTCAAATATCAAATTGATGATATTGGTACCAAAGTTCGTGTTACAGAAAATTTTGTTGTTCGTTCGCGTCGTCGGACGTCGCGGACTGGCCCTAAACTACCATTATAAAGTGCCTTCATTGCGGACGTATTACAAAATATGTACAACGTTAATATTACGCGCTTATCCCTATGTTTTAGCTTGACTTGAGGCTGGTACAGTTCCCGGGGTTGGAAAGGATGGGGAAATGGGACAAAAAGAATGCATTATGCTGATTCGTCTATTCGTCATTAACGGACGTTAGATATGTCACAATGAAGAGAGATGTCGTGAATATTACTTGGTGAAAGTTAACCCAACATTTTCACCGAACTATTTGAAGATGTGCTACTTAAAAGGCGTTGCCTCTTTTTTGTAAGAAACTCAGTTGGTGATCGTAATAATTATCATCGTTTGGAATTGTGCTATTAAAAACCATGCTTGAAAGTATCTAAGTGTAAGCTATATCTGCCAAATCAAAACATTATGTTATTTGAAAAAAAAAATACGATAAAACATGTTTTGGCATACTAAGTGCTGGAAAAAATAAATGTATAAAACAATATGGGGGGACTTACTGGACATTTGCATGGGGGGACCACTCATATGGGATGAGGGTATGGACGTGCCGCGGGACGAGGAACTCTTTTTCAGCCTACTTCTGCGCTCCATATAGCCCCTCATTTCTCTCTTGGCGCCCATTCTCTTGAACCCATATTTAATTTTTCGGAAATTATTTTTAAAAACCAATTCCTATCATTTTGGCTAGAGTTTTAGCTCGACTACTTGAGCTCATCGAAAGATTAATTTAACATTTTTACCGATTTCAAATTGCCTATATTTTATGCCAGAGGATCTATTATCAATTCACATTGGCTTTGTTTCTTATTTCACCCCCCTTTTTCTTTCATTTTTCGTCTTCCCCTCGCTTTCCTCTCTATCATTTCATTTTTTGGGAGTTGTGGGGGAAAAGTGTAATCCTAACACCAAAAGGTTATGGTGTCCCCTGCCAGCAGCCGCGAACGCACTGTTAATTCCTTAAAATCAAACGACTGTTAATCTTCAGTCGATAACAGTAACGCCACAGCAGCGATTTCTTCAAATGTAAACAAATCGCGCCCTCTAACTTGCATCAAAGTCCGTTTTTTTTGTACTTTTTTATTGGAATTGGTTGAAGTAAAGACCCCCTGTAAGTGGCTATCGGAGCACGCCGCATTTGTCAAAAACAAATCAAAATAAAAAACAAATAAAAAAAAAAACAACCTTGCACAAAAGTTCACAAAAAAAACAAAAAAAATTATTTTTATGCTTTGTTTTACTATAAAAGTCGGGATATGGACACTTTTTGATTTAGAAACAATGTGTAAATGGCTATCGTCCACGACCGCTTTAAAATGTGATGAACTATAACACTACAAATTAGAGTACAAAATGGGCATTTTGATTTGGGAAAACATGAGTTTATAGGGCTTTTAATCATTAATGGTGTGCTATATTCAGTACATACATATCAACCATTCATGTGTAAACCTCACTATGCCATCATTAAATATGTGAGCACTTCTCCGAAAAAGGGGGGGGGGGGGGGGGGGGGTGAATTTTGTCATCTAAACGAGGCAACATTGATTCTACATAAAAAATCATAAAAATATGCAAATTTCAAGGATTTTTTGTAAAATGATGAGCTAAAAAAGACAGTTTTACAAACCCCTCCTGCATGTTTTCGATTCGAGTCACCGTGGGGATTGGGGGGGGGGGGGTGGGGGGTGTGCAACCCCTCTATGGAGAACAAAGTTAAATCAGGGGACGGCCTCCGATGTTCGAAACTAGAGTTGGGATTTTGGAGTTGCCATCAGGCTCCTTTGACTTTATGGAAAAAATGCCCTAAATCGGCATTAATCTGCCTGATTGATTCCTCCAAAACGCTTGATGAAATTAATTAATTTTTATTACCATACGGCAAAAAACATCATTTAAAGCAAGTTCGTTCTGCGAACGTTTCGTTCGTAGAAGACATTTGGTAGACTATATGCATTTGAATTTCATTTTTCGCACCATTTCAAAAATCCCTAGAACTGCTGAGAACGTTTATTTATTATTCAAATTTAGTTCCAATTCCTCATGTACTCTGGAGTCCTACCACGAGATTTTTTTACCACAATATCATCAATTGATATTTGACCTTGTACAAGTCTGGAACAGCCCAGGTGGTATAACACTGACCAATTTCACAACAAGTTGGAAGTATTCTTGTGAGTCCGTAAACCATAAAACTGAAATATCATTTTGGCCGCAACATATGAGAAGGAGTATACAACAAGGCAACTGGCTTCCCAACATGGGTTCTTTCTTTTGAGACCTCCTCCTCCTTAATACAGGTGACCGATGTCCTAGTTCATTTAAAGGACCAGCACATAAAATGGCCCCAACAGAATAGGAGTGACGACCGTCCAGCAGTAATTTCACAACCTAATCTCATCTTCCCGCTGGAGTGGTGGGGTGCCCATTGATTGCACCCATGTTCCTCTCGATTGTGCCCATTGGGTGACAACGGAAGATGCCTACATCAATATAAAGGGCATCCACTCCCTTAACATACAGCTTGTATGTGGATGCCCACCAGCAGATAACCCAATGTAGTGTCCAGATTGCCGGATCATGCCATGACCGCAGAATCTGTTGAACAGTTGCTACCTACAACAGCCTTTGACCATGGCAGCTACCTGGTTTTTACTTGGGGATTCTGGAACCCTCAAAGAACCTGGCTGATGACACCTACAGGAACCCCAATACACCAGCCCGTAGGAATTACAATGAGTAAATTTCATAATCATTATCAACTTTGGTCAATAAGATTATCTTAATACTTTATTAACTATCATATAAGTTAGACATGGCAAAATTGCTAAATTCCAACTTTAGTAAGTTTATTCAACCATGCACTGTAAATATAAATATCATCATTTACAGCTTAAGGTTACAGTTCTTTTTCAATAGGTTAAAAATACATTGGCCTCGGACGCATGATTGCCCTGCCGTCCGGGTTTGTAATGATAGGTCTCATTTTACCTTTGACCTTTGGATGTACCTTTGACCCATTAACATATGAGGGATCCATGTTGCACCTATGGTTTAAGTTTGTTTCCAATTGACCTTCAACTTTCAATTTAGGGGTCAATTTAAAAAAAAATGCAGTTACGACTTTGTTGTCCTCACATGACCTTTGCCTTGGGATGTTGACCTTTGTGCTTTGTCGCCTGTTAGTGATCGCGACATTCGGCGGGGACATACATTACGCATCGCTGTAATCGAGTTCGCCTTGTTTTTAAATGTTTTGTATATGGACTCATCATTCATGTTGTGAAATGTGGCAGTATTATGCTGGTTTTTGAAATGTACCTGTGTATATGAACCATTTTGTTGTGTCGCCTGCCTTGAAAGGCAGGAAGACACATATGGACACTTTGGTCCCCTGTAGTTCTGTTGTTTGTCTGTTGATGTCTGTTGTTGTGGTTGTGAAAGGTTTAACATTTGCTTGTAATTCCGCATACTTGATGGATTAAACCAAACTCAGTCTGAGATGCAACTTGGATCCCGCATTGCTACAGAATCTTTTTTTGATCCATACGAACCTCATGCTTCTACACATACCAGTCTTTTCGTAGAACTTACTTTATAAAAAGTCCTGTAAACATAAAGTGAGTTGCATGCACATAACGAAAAATTTTCCCAGTTTAGTTTCTAATTAGAACCATTTTTGGAAGGGTTTAGTTAGGAAAAAAAGTTCTGAGTGGCACCTCTATTTTTAAATGTGTTATGAGCAAACTTGAACCAACCGCTCATATTATTTTATTCAAACACCTAAGTACATAATTCTGCACTCTGCTGTTGTTGAACCCCCCCCCCCCAAAATCACCAAATCAACCTTTGTCGTTTGTGAATTTTTGAATTTTTTTTAACGGATTTTGTTTACCCTAAATACGTAACATCACATTCAGGGTTAAGAAAAAAAACATAACCCTTTTTTCCACATTTTTGCGTTTTTTTGACACCTAATCAATGTACACGCGTACATCGCCTGTTGGAAAAAAAGTACCCTGGTTTTTACGCATTGACTTGTTCACCCACCACTCATAATCCACCTTTAACCACGTGGCCCCGGGCCATTTTCAATTTGCATACACTTACTTCGAGTAAGATCAGGATTTTCATTCAGTGTCACATGTGTCTACGACAATTGAATTCATCGGTCCTACTTGGACATCTCCACAAGTGTTCTTCAATTAAGACACATCATGATTCACCTCGAAAGTTCACAATACTTTTTTGCAGGAATATCATTAAAATGAAGGATAATGTTTAGAATTTCATTCTACTTATTTTGGCAACTGGAGAATTGGCAAGGAAGAAAATGTCAGTCTTCAAAGATATGACTCTCTATTCAATCACTTGTTTTGTAGTAGGTGTCCGTTGCGCGGACAGCAATGACTCAAATAGCTGATTTTGTCTATTAGGTTTCTTCTGGTCCTTTCATTTGCAGGGTAATTTAGGAAATCTGTACTTGTTACAGATCTGCCAAAATCTGATTTTTATGATTTTTTTTTTCCATTTTATGATTTGCAATCGTGGAATAGTGCCTTTAAATTAAGCCTTAAATTAGCTGAAGTGGTCAGGATTAAAACCTTAACATTTTTTAAAATTTATTATTTAGACGGAAAATAAGAAACAACGGTTGCCCTCCTTTTTTTCATTTTTTTCCAGTTTTCCTTTAAAATTGAAAGACTGATTTTGAAGATACCACTGGATGTAAAGCTTTCAATCAAATAGTTATCCCCCGAAAGGATTTAAGTAAGACCTATTTGTATTTAAAAAAATTAATATTTTATACAAAACAAATACAAAATTCACCCTTGTTTTAAATTGAAAGTAAGGCAATAAAATCACAGTTTTTTTCACTTGTACGACATTTCTGTAGGAAAATACAAGGTAAGAAATTTATTGAGTGTCTAATCTCTGAAATCACTACATATGACAATATAATGGATGCTTCGAATATCTCGTTGCACCTTAAGTGTTAAAGTATTAATGGCATCAGATTGGTCGAGTTAGCACGCAACTCAATGAATTTAGGTAAAAGTAACTTTGAAATCATTTGGATTTTACGCGAATCAGGTGACTGTGTACTTTTTCACTTATAAAACAATTTGAAAAAAAAAACTTTCTTTTTATTACAGCAAAACCCCTGGAGCAAAACTATACGCCATTCGTATCTTTGCGTGGTTTCCTTGTCACAACTGCCACGCATGCCACTATTCCCCTGACCGCTGAAACCGCATTCTAGCATTATGATTATTGCCGCATTTACTTTACTGTTGCCAACCAGAATCAAGACCTGCATACACGCAAGAATTTCCATGGTCAAAGAGCCATATTGTATTGTAAGCTGAGTAAAGTTCATATGCTAGTATTCCTTTGTTATTGGGTGGCAAGCAAAAGTGATAATAATTGTGGGAGCAGGCGCATATTGGAATCGGGGGAAAATTCATGTATCATGAATCAAATCACAACAAAAACAACTATAATATAACAATAAATAATAATAATCTAATAATTAGCCTATGTAGTAGTAGGATGTAGGGAAATATTGCATTGTTTATCACTAATTAAGACGTTAGGGCTAATGCCCGTGTCCCCCTTTAACGTTTTCCTTTGTATTGCGGTTTATTATTCCGTTTTTGGAATAACGAGGATATGACATATTAAATTTTATGCAATTAGGGTAATCCAACTAGAAATAACAAAGGATATGAATATTAAAAATTTAGATAAAAAGGAACCATTATAAGCAATGAATATTTATATTTTCCCCCTAAGGTTATTTTAGAGTAATTTTTAATTATTATTGCTATACTTTATCTTATTCTTATTATTTTTGTTTGTTTTTTAATTAGATGGCGATGCAATGGGTTTTGACTGTTCACTCTAAGGAATAAGGTGGAACTTGTAACGATTTTGTTTTCTATCAGAACCATTCCTAAGAAATGGTTCTATAAATCACAACGGTTGTGTCCATCTTTAGTGACCCTTTTGGTCTTTGAAAGAACCTTTATTAAACCTACACACTATACAAGACCTGACCGTAGTCATCACAAGATAAAAAGACCCATATTCAAAAATACATATGAAAGAAAAAAACAGTCATACAGCAAACATAAACAGAATACAACAAACACCTGAAATTGTTTTCTTCAAAGAACAAAAAAAGGTTTTTGGAGCTTTAAAGAACCTTCTGAAAACCATCGGAGTGAGGTTTATACCGGTTTGAAAGCAGATATAGTTCCGGCCGGAAGCCACAATCCTGGAGTCTCCATAGACGATACGGAATAAAGCGTGAAACTAATGTTGCGGAAGAGTCACTGGAATCGATTGGCCCTATTGTTCACCATTGTTCCCAAGGGCATGCGTACTGCGGACAAAATTACTTCTAACACCTGATTTTATATCAAAAACGCTAATCGGCTTCAAAACCCACTGAAAAAAGAAATCACGAAGCGGACCCATTGCCTTGAGCGAGTGGTAAATTGCGCCTATCTGACAAAAATTACCGCTACCTCACTTTGTGCGGTGATTGTCAGATTTTTCCTCTAGGACATTAGGGATATATAGGGGAATTTCTAGAATCTTTTTTTTTTAGAGTGTTCAGCGCTTGGAAGAGAAATTTCAAAACTTCGGGTTTGATTTCGAAATTCATATGAGAAAGATCATGATACAAGTGAGCTAACCACAAGTTTATTATAAAAAAAGTAAAAAACATTTTTAAAATTAAAATGTTTTACAAGGTCATATAAGACGAAGACATACTAGATTAAATCCAGAATCTAGCCAAGCGATAATGCTAGAGAATCGAAACAGTGGGAAATTGCATTTATAAATATGGGATAAGTGTGTACAACTCCATATAACTGCTTTAATGTCGAAACAAACCACCAAATAGTGAAAAAAAGAAGTATTGAGTTAATTGGTTCATAACCGTCGTCACAACGAAAATAGACACAAACTCTGCGACGGGGCGTCCAAAATCTACAACTAAAACAGCTGATTGTGGTTTAAATACACCAGTAACAGATAATCAAAGAAAACTAAAGCATCAATAATTTTGTGCTTGAGGGTCAATTGCATTGATCACTGTGCACAATATCACGCTGAAATCTGTGATAATTCACCGGGAAAGTGCTGTTTTGATCTCAGGTCGGAATTTGATACCACGTATAGGAAATTACAACAGATCAGATAAACTTATTCCTCCTTGTCTTTAATCAAACAACACGGATTTCAAAGCCAAACCCACTTTCAGGTTATGTTAGCCAATAGCCCTGCCATTAACAAAAATGAAAAATATGAATTTTGATGATTTTTTCGATGCTTCGGATAGCAAATCGCTGCTAATCCCTTTAAACCTTTTAAAATGTTTGCTTGTGAGTCTGCAGGTTCTCATAACACGAACACAATTCATTTCAATCAGACAATACAATACCAGGCTCCGACCATGATGCGTTCCTTTTTGCCTGTCACGAATGCCACGCACGAATTGTCACGCGTACGTTGCGGGATTTTCGTTTCCTTTATATCCAGGTACCAGGTTTGATCTATATTTTATTACTTTTTGAGACATAAAAAGCACGCGGTCCTTCAATATCCCCTGCATTTAAAACTAATCGTCGTACCTGGCACAACTTGACGTTTGATAAACCCTGTCGAAGGAGGACGTTCAGTGTTTTCGTGTGTGGAAAGCTTGCACGGGGAGCTACGAGGCATTCACGTAAGGAACTGTCCGCACACTGTATATACCGTTGTCCCCGGACGTTTTGTAAAGATAAAACCTTACAAATTATGAATCTCGCATCTTACACTGCATTTGTTTAATCATCTTTTCTCCTTTTAAAGAATATAAATTCATTAATCATTACGGCCACTTCAACGATTTCATGTAATTTACTGCTCATTCAGGAAAATGCGATGACTTTTGCTACCTCACAACCATTAACCACATGGGCTCATACAGATGCCGAGTACACGTGCGGGAACTCGGGCTGGCTGGCTGCTGAATAGCACTTAAAAAAGCATGTGGCACTCGAGACACAGCTTGTCCTGACTTCACTGATTTAAGAGGCGGATGCTTTGCTTTAAGGAAATGATGTGAGACTCTCCCCATAATTGAAAGTGATCAAGATCGCCGAAGTTGAGGTATATTTATACTATGATTTATTTTATCTCCCTTTATGGCCCAGAAACAGACTCTTATCACATACAGGTAAATTGCTGGCCCTAAATTCTTGTTTTCTAATATTTTATCCAATATTAATGGCCAGTAACGACCTTGTTGTTGTGTGATAGGGATGCTTCCTGGGCCTAATGTCTTTATGGGGTTGATTACATGGCCCAGGAACGAACGCTTTTATCACACACATGAGGAAATTGCTGGGCCATAATTTCATGGGTTTTATAATTTCAGCCAATAATTATGGGCCAGTAACGACCTTGGTGTGTGTGATGAAGGGGATGCATCTGGGCCCAATGTCCTTTGGGTTTTTACAACATGGCCCCAGGACAGACACTTTCACATACAGGAGGAAATTGGCTGGGCCTTAATTTCACTGTTTTCACATATCTTATCCACATTATGGGCCCAGTAACGACTTTGTGTGTGTGATGAGGGTGCTCCTGGGCCCCTAATATCTACAGGCCTGTTACCTGGCCCAGGGACAGACACTTATCACATACATGGATGAATTGCGGCGGCCTTAATTTCACTGTTTTACATATCTTATACAACATTAAGTTGGCCCATAACGACTTTGTGGTGTGTGAATGAGGGGATGCTCCTGGGCCCTAATCTCTTCAGGCCTGTTACATTGGCCCAGGAATAACCTCATAATCACACCAAAATACAATTGTAAATTGCTGGGCCTAACACTGTTTTTATTATCTTATACAACATTATGGCCCAGAACACCTTGGTTGATAGGGGATGCGCCCTGGGCAAATGTCGTATGGGTTTGTTACATGGCCCAGGAACAGACGCTTATCACATACATGAGGAAATTGCTTGGCCATAAATTTCATGTTTTGATAATTATCCAATAGTAATGGCCCAGGACGACCCTTGTGTTGTGATGAGGGAGGCTCCTGGGCCCACACCAAATGTCTTATGGTTGTTCATGGCCCCAGGAATAGACACTTATCACATACATGAGGAAATGCTGGGCCCTAATTTTCACTGTTTTACATATCTTATACAACATTATGGCCGCAGTCACCGACTGTGTGTGTGTGAGGAGGGGATCTCCTGGGCCCTAATATTCTTACGGCTTTTACATGGCCCAGGAATAGAACTTATCACATACATGGGGAAATTGCTGGCAATCACTGTTTTATATTATCTATACAACATTCTGGCCCAGTAACCGACCTGGTGTTGTGATTGAGGGGCGCTCCTGGCCAAAATGTTTTATGGGTTGTTACATGGCCCAGAACAGACCCTTATCAATACATGAGAGAATTGCTGGTCCTAGTTCAATGGTTTACTATCTTATAAATGTGATGGCCAATAACGACCTTGTGTGTGAGATGATGGATCCCCTGGCTTCTAAAATGTCGTGTATTGTGGTTTACATGACCCAGGGACAGACACTTATCACATACAGGATGAATTGCTGGCCCCTAATTTCAATGTTTGTTTTTACATAATACACTGTTTATGGGCCCAGTAACGACCTTGTGTGTGTGATGAGGGGAGCCCCCTGGCTCTAATTCTGTATGTGGGTTGTTACATGAGCCCAGGAACAGACCTTATCAAAACTGAGGAAATTGCTGGTCCCTAATTTTCACTGTTTTACATATCTATACAACATTATGGGCCAGTAACGACCGTGTGTGTGTAATGAGGGGATGCCCTGGCCCTAAATGTCTTATGTTTGTTACACCCAAGAACAGACACTTATCACATACTGAGGAAATGCTGGCCCTAATTCAATGTTTTACATATACACTTTATAGGCCCCAGTTACGACTTTTTGTTTTGATGAGGGATGCCCCTGGGCTCTAAATGTCTGTATGTGGGGTTGTTACATGACCCAAGAACAGACAATTATCACATACATAAGGACATTGCTGTGCCCCGAATTTCAATGTTTGACATATTTTATACAATATTTGGGCCCCCTAACGACCCTGTGTGTGTGATGAGGGAATGCTCTTGGGCCCAAATGACTTCTTATGGGTTGTTACCTCAGGCCCAGGAACAGACGCTTATCACATACATGGGGAAATTGCTGCCCAAATTTCAATGTTTTACCTATCTTATACCATATTATATGGGCCCAGTAAGGACCCTGTGTGTGTGATGAGGGGGAATGCCCATGGGCTCTAAATGGCTGATGGGTTAATTGTTACATGGCCCCATGACCAGAGCACTTACCACACCCTTGGGAATTGCTGGTCCCTAATTTCATTTTTTTTTAAGTTTGTCCAATACTATGGGCCTATGCTGTTTTATGGGTTGTTACAATGGCCCAAGAACAGACGCTTATCACATAACATTGGTAAATGCTGGCCCTAATTTCATCCAGTAATGACCTTGTGTGCGTGATGAGGGGATGCTCCTGGGTCCTAAATGTTTTATGGGTTGTACATGACCCAGGAAACAGGACGCTTGACGCTTATCACATTACATGGCGGAAATGCTGCTGGGCCGTGAATGTTTATTGTTGTATTATAATTTTATCCCATATTTATGGCCCAAGTAAACGACCTTGTGTGTGGGATGAGGGGATGTCCTGGGCCCCAAATGTTTTAGGGTTGTACATGGCCCGGAAGGAAACAACATTTATATACATGGGGAAATTGCTGGGCCCTAATTCATTGTTTTCTAATCCCATATTATGGGCCCAGTAACGACCTTGTGTGTGATGAGGGGGGTACTCCTGGGCCCTAAATGTTTTATGGGTTGCTACAGACCCATGAACGACGCTTACCCATACATGGGACATTGCTGGGCCCTAATTTCAATGCTTTATAAATTTGATCCCATATTTGGGCCCGAGTACGAACCGTGTGTGTGTGATGAGGGGATGCTCCTGGCCCGATGGGCTGATGGTTGTTACATGCCCAGGGACAAACACCTAATCACATACATGGGGAAATTGCTGGGCCCTAATTTCATTGTTTTTATAATCCCATATTAATGGGGCCCAGTAACGACCTTGTGTGTGTGTGAAGGATGCTCCTGGGCGCCTAAATGTTTTTAATGGTTGTTACATGATCCAGGAACAGAACAACTTAGCCATACATGTGAAATTGCTGGGCCCTAATTTCAATTGCTTTATATATTTTATCCCATATTTGGCCCAGTAACGACCTTGTGTGTGATGAGGGGATCTCCTGGGCCCTGAATGGCTGATGGGTTGTTACATATGGCCAGGAACAAACACCTATCACATACATTGGGATTGCTGGGCCCTAATTTCATGTTTTTTATAATCCCATCTTAGGCCCAGTTATTTTAAGTAACGACCTTGTGCTGTGATGAATGGATGCTCCTGGGCCCCTACTTGTTATGTTGTTACATGACCAGGAACAAACACTTATCACATCACTGGGAAAATTGGGCTGGCCCTAATTTCAATCTTTATATATTTTATCCCAAGATTTTGGCCCAGTAACGACCTGTGTGGTGATGAGGGGATCTCCTGGGCCCTGAATGGCTGATGGGTTGTTACATGGCCCAGGAACAAACACCTATCACATACATGGGGAAATTGCTGGGCCCTAATTTCGTTGTTTTATATATTTTGTCCCATATTATGGGCCAAGTAATAACCTTGTGTGTGCGTTGAGGGGACGTGTTTAAACCTTTACAAAAGAGGCGTTTACTTATTGAGGACAGAAATAAACCTACATAAAACGTACAGCACGTTTCTTTTTATGGACGTTTTACAAACGTACTGGAAACGTGCTTAAAACGTAAGAACGATTTAAAAAATGTTTCTAAAACGTTTGTAAACGTCCAAAACATTTTATTAATTGCCTAATTAAACACCAATAATAATAATAATTAATGAAAACAAAATGTAATCGATATTATATCGGAGCTGTTTATTACAAGAAAATCTACATTAAGCATTTTGAACATGTTCATTCGACAGACACATATTATCTCACTTACCTGTATCGTGGAAGTCCAAACACTTACCCAATACACCAGCTAGACGACTGACATATGGAAGGTTCATTCCTACAGTATAGGCTGGACGTTTAGCAGAAGAGTGGTTTTTCAAAAGTAAGTGACGTATTTCATTACCACTGAAATTTAGACATCATCTATACTGACAGAATTAGATGCACGTTGACAAATAATGCCATGGCTTAAACGCAAACAAAATAGGCTGTAATTAAATGTTATAAGAAGTTGTGATTTCGTTCTTTTATATGCTGGTTTTGTGAGTATTTTGCAAACGTTATTAAAACATTACGCTTTGGTAGAGTCGTCTAATATAATACCCTCAACCTTAGCCCTACAATGACACATGGTGACGTTTTAAAAACGTTCGTAAAACGTCTCACTAAAAGCGAATTAAGACTTTTAAGCTAAAACCATTTATAAACGTTTAGAAATGTTCTATGTTTACGTGTTAATAAATTATTTAAATTTATTATGTCACGTTTCATAAATTATAAACAAATGGAAAATGTTGAATAATTTTGAAAACGTTGCCAAATTACATTACAAAAGTTCGAAATAAAATTTTCTGACGATGTTATAATAATATATAAACCAATTGTATTTAATTTAGAACAATTTGATAAGGAACTTTTTATGCACGTTTAGTAGTAACGTCTTAAAGGAGAACCTGTATCAAGAATAACTTTCACAATATTCGCTATACAAACAATTATTGAACACATGTGGAGTGGTTTCCTGGGAAAACGGAATTATACTAACCATAAAACGAATTAAAAACATTTTGCCTGACCATGCGCTATTTGAAATTAGCGCTAGTGTATATGGGATATGTATTTGTGTTATGCAATACGGACGGCACAGTAGCGTCATACACCTTCACACATAATGTGTATTTCCTATGGCATGTATGACGCAAACGCGCCGGTCGTATCGCATAACACGTTATACACTAGCGCGATTTTTAAAAAGCACATGGTCAGACTAGATGGTTTCAATTCAACGGGAAAGGGCATAAGAAATTTCAAAAATGTTTTGGGAACGTTGCAAAATAACGTAAATATGTTTACTTTACAACGTCCGGAAAACGTTCTCTGAATGTCTTTAAAAACATACCCAAGCTGATGTAACCTTAGTAACGTTGCCCCTAATACTGTTATAATGAAATCATAATGTAACATAAATTCTCACATCGCAAACTATCTTGAAGATATACTGAAAACATTCTCTAAACTCGTACTCAAAACCTAGCCAAAACATTTTAAAAAGGAATTTACCAGGTCTTATATATATAAGATGTAATAGCCCGAATAAAACCTTGCCAAAATGTTTTTAAAATTTTTATAAGTCCTTGAGGCTGCAAAACTTTAAAGGTGCAACGAGAGATTTGACATATCAGGTGTCCCTAAAAATCGAAAGTGCTGATTTTTGCCCTGATGTAAAGCTTTCCATCAAAAATAACCCCATCTGAAAGGATTAAGCTGAGAAATGTTTCTTTGGTACAAAAATTGTGAAATTACTAATTTCGTTTAGGAGCAAATACGAAATTCAGCTAACATCAGTATCACCCTTTTTCTATCTTCTAAAACATTTCTGTACCCAAATACAAGGTAATAAATCTTTTGAGTGTGTAGTCTTTATGAAATTACTATTATGACACAATATTTGGGTGCCGCAAAAATCTCTCGATGCACCTTTAATACGAAGATGCAATAGACAAATAACCTTGCCAAAACGTTTTAAAATACGTTTTTACAAGGTCTTATAAGACGAAGACTAAATAGACGAATCCAGAACCTAGCCAAAGCGTTTTAAAAACGTTTTGTGTTGGTGTGCAGGCTCTCATAACAAGAACACGATTCATTTTAATCAGAACAAGCACCTTTAAGTTGTACTGTTGTAAGAAAAATATTATGTATTACCCTGTATTCAGAAATGGCATGTGACCTTGGACTATAATAGTCTCAGTACGGCATACCGAGGCTGCTTCCGTGTTCGTTTGCCTGTCACGTATGCCACGCACGCTTGCCACGCATGCGTTGCGGGATTTTCCCGATCCTTTATCGATACACGGGTTGATCTATATTTAATCTTTTCAATTCCACCTGGCATTTAAACTAAAAGAGTCGTACTTTGCACAAGTGACGTTGATAAACTTGTCGGAGGAGGAGACTTTCAGTGTTCGATGTTTGGAATTAAGAAACAATAACATGAATATTAAGGCTTACGGAGAGCTACGAGGCAGCACGGTAAGAACTGTCGCAAACTGTATATCGTTGTAAAGATAAACCTTATAAAATTCTGCATATGCGCATCTGACACCGCATTTGTTAATCCTTTAAAGAATATAAAAATCATTACGGCTCTTCAACGGTTTTCACGATTTTCACTCTTACTGAATCGATTTCAGGAAAATGCAATGACGACTTTTGCAACCTCACGCACCGGACTCGGGGCCGACTGGCTGCTGCTGAAAGAAAGACTTGGAAAAGCATGTGACACTCTCGACACAACCTGTCCTGGGCTTACGCTGATTAGAGGAGGTGGACGGTGATATAATTTGATGACAATCTCCCCAAAATTGAAAGTGACCAAGATCGCCGAAATTAATTGAGGTATATTTCTACTACGAAATCCTGACCTATATGGCCCAGGAACGGACTCTTATCACATACATGGGGAAATTGCTGGGCCCTTATTTCGTTGTTTTATATATTTTATCAAACATTATGGGTCCAGTAACGACCTTGTGTGTGTGATGAGGGGATGCTCCTGGGCCCTAAATGTCTTATGGGTTGTTACATGGTCCAGGAACAGACGCTTATCACATACATGAGGAAATTGCTGGGCCTTAATTCAATGTGTATATTTATCCAATGGGTCCAATAACGACTTTATGTGTGTGATGAGGGGATGTTCCTGGGCCAGAATGTCTTATGGGTTGTTGAATGGCCCAGGAACAGACACTTATCACATATATGGAGAAATTGCTGGGCCCTAATTTCAATGTTTTACATACCTTACACAATTTTATGGGCCCAGTAACGACCTTGTGTGCGTGATGAGGGGATGCTCCTGGGCCCTAAATGTCTTATGGGTTGTTACATGGCCCAGAAACAGACTCTTATCACATATATGGGGAAATTGCTGGGCCCTAATTTCATTGTTTTATATAGTTTATCAATTATTATGATTTATGGGCCCAGTAATGACCTTGTGTGAGTGATGAGGAGATGCTCCTGGGCCCTAAATTTTCTTAAGGGTTGTAACATGACCCACGACCAGACACTTATCACATACATGGGGAAATTACTGGGCCCTAATTTCAATGTTTTAAGTATCTTATACAACATTATGGGCCCAGTAACGACCTTGCGTGTGTGATGAGGGGATGCTCCTGGGTCCCAAATGTTTTATGGGTTGTTACATGACCCAGGAACAGACACTCATCACATAAATTGCTGGGCCCTAATTTCACTGTTTTACACAACATTATGGGCCCAGTAACGACCTTGTGTGTGTGATGAGGGGATGCTCCTGGGCCCAAATGTTTTATTTTATGGGTTGCTACATGGCCCAAGAACAGACCCTTATCACATACATGAGAGAATTGCTGGGCCCTAATTTCAATGGTTTACATATCTTAAATATTTTTATGGGCCCAGTAACGACCTTGTGTGTGTAATGAAGGGATGCCCCTGGCTCTAAATGTCATGTGGGTTGTTACATGGCCCAGGAACAGACACTTATCACACACATGAGGAAATTGCTGGGCTCTAATTTCAATGTTTTACATATCTTATACAATTTTATGGGCCCAGTAATGACCTTGTGTGCGTGATGAGGGGATGCTCCTGGGCCCAAATGTCTTCTAATGGGTTGTTACATGGCCCAGGAACAGACGCTTATCACATACATGGGGAAATTGCTGGGCCCTAATTTAATTGTTTTATATATTTTATCCTATATTATGGGTCCAGTAACGACCTTGTGTGTGATGAGGGGGGTACTCCTGGGCCCTAAATGTTTTATGGGTTGTTACATGGCCCAGGACACAGGGAAATTGCTGGGCCCTATATCATTATTTTACATGATCTTATACAATAGGCCCAGTAATGACCTTGTGTGTGTGATGAGGGGATGCTCCTGGGCCGTAAATTGCTGATGGGGTCTTATATGGCCCAGAAACAGGCCCTTATTTCATACATGGGGTAATTGCTGGGCCCTGATTTCATATTTTTAAATATCATATCCAATAATATGGATCTAGAAAGGACCCTATGTGTGATATCTCATATGTGGGAGAATTGGTGGGCATCAATTTCAATGTTTAAAATAGCATATCCAATATTATGGACCCAGTAATGACCCTGCATGTGTGTGTGTGTGTGTGTGTGGGTGTGTGTGTGTGTGTGTGTGTGTGTGGTGTGTACAATTACATGGCACAGGAATAGACCGGTATCTCATACATGGGGTAATTGCTGGGCCCTAATTACATTGTTTTAAAAATAATATCAAATCCAATATTATAGGCCCAGTAACAACCATGTGTGTGTGATGAGGGGATGCTCCTGGGTTGTAAATGTCTTGTGGGTTGATACATGGTCTAGCCTCCAGGAGAATGCAGATTATTATAGATGGGGAATTGTTAAAATACCATATCCAATATCATGGGCCCAGTAATGACTGTTAGAGCCTGACGAGGGGATGGCCCTGAATGGATTAAAGCGGCACTGGCACATTTTCAGAAAATATGAAATTTCTTCAATTGCTCGCAAATGATAGTCTAGGCCTTTAAGAAGAATAGAGATATATTTTACACATAAAATAACATACACAAAAGCAGTGGGTAACATTAATAAGAGGCTACAGACATCTATGTAATTTGTAGGCTAACTTTTAAGTTGACCATAACTTTAATCAACAAATGTGCTTATTATATGAATATCATAGTCGTACTCATTGATATTAAAACCACAAAGGTCACAGAGTGGGTAGATACATTCGCAAAGAGAGAGAGAGTGATGTAATGAAACACATTGCAAGGAACAAAGGTGCAAACGAAGAATTAAATCAGAAATGGAATCACTTGTACAGTGGACACAGATTTTGTTACGTTTCCAAGTTCTACACCCAAGCACCTAGGTATGCTATGATTCAAATTCCAGACCCAAAGGATAGTAGAAAGCTCACTGATGCTCCAGTTAAGCTGTTCTATACTGGCCAATCAATTAACCGCTCTCTTTGCTACGGTCTGGATCACCAGTACAGAGAATGTCCGGAAAAAACAACACCCAAATGCAGTCTCTGTCTTGAGGCAGGCCATACTAAGATCAACTGCCCAACTGGACACTTAGGACCCACTTGTTTCAATTGTGAAGCTCGTGGACACCTATCTAATGCATGTCCTGCTGGAAAGCTGTCTAAAGGCCGCAGCAATGATAGACATACCGTGTCGAGCGCAAGATCACCTACAGCTGACACATCAATTTCTGAGCCATCAATACAACCACCAACAAGATCAGAGTCTACTGTAGAACCACTTGACGTGGTATACAAACTACTTGATCAATCTGTTAGCCCCGATGTCGGTGAAAAGTCTCCAGAGATACTGCACAAGGTTGAGGAATATCTGAAATCCATTCTACATGACCCCAAATCGGTAAACCCTGAGATTGAAGATAACACTGCACAGATGACCAAGCAAGCGAAAGAATTGAGCAAGATGTTGCCTTTTCTTCTTCCAGCGCCAGCAGAGTCCTGCGACAAACAACTAACCGGTGGGAGAACTCTGAAACGACAGAGATTGGAAAACTCAAGAAAGGTAAAGGAAATGGAAAAGCGAAGAAGAAGAACAAGCGCAAAAACTCCACATCAACCACTACCACAAGCTTAGCTGTCAGAGCCAATAAGAAAGGTCGGGTTGAAAAAGGATTCGGGCACAGACTCTGAATCGGTTGAAACAGTGAATCACGTCAAAGTGGTGATCTTGCAGAAGATCCTGAAGGTGAGCTCTTCTCTGCAGGATCAGAAAGTAAGACTTGACTTACATAAATGCAACAGAAGATTAGCTTCTGTCTAAGAAGTAGAGTAGTTTGTGTTTTGTTGTTGTTGTAAATAGTGTAAATATTTTGTACAAGTTGAAACCTGAAACCCAAATACTAAATTTGTAAATGGGCCAGTCAGATGTGCTAAATTTAATAACGTTAAATGTGAGAGGACTGAGGAAAAGTAAAAAAAAACGTTTTTCAGTGTTTAAATGGTTAAGAAAGCATAAAAGTGATACAGCATTCATTCAAGACGCCTACTGTCTTGAAAACAATATTGATACCTGGAAAAGTGAGTGGGGTGGGGAACTTTTTGCAGTGTGTGGTACAGTACATAGTAAGGGAGTAATGATACTTATATCACCACAATGTAATGCAAAAGTTCTCGAGGTCATAAAGAGTGATGATGGTTACAACAGATATTTATGTGTGAAAGTAGAAATCAACAATGTGATATATAATTTATGGAATTGTTATGGTCCAAACATCGAGAAAGAAAAATTGGCTTTTCAAAATTCAATGATCTTGTTAATTATTATGGTTTGAATGGTCATAATATATTTGGAGGTGATTTGAACATAGATTTAGATACAAGTAATCATATTAAAACAAAAGATGCCCTTAAAAACTGTATGAAGGACAATGATCTTTGCGACGCTTGGCGTAACAAACATCCAACTGAAAAACGTTTTACATGGCAAAGAAATAATCCAATATGTACATTAGATTATTGGTTCGTTATTGGTTATTGATAGAAAACAACATAAATGATTGCCTTAGACTAACTTCTCCTGGTACCGACCATTTAGCAGTGAAATTAAAATTGAATTATGTAACATACAAAGAGGTAAAGGCGTGTGGAAATTTAATAATAGTCTTCTTGAAGATGACGATTTGTATCAGCTATAGTCAAAATGATTGATAAGTGTAGCCTTGATTATAAGAATGTTCTTTCTAACAGAAAATTATGGGATCTTATAAAAAAACAAATTCGTAATTTCACCATTCAATCTTGTAAACAAAAAAATAAGAAAATGCCCAGTTTTACCAAATTAGAAAGGAAAATGGATGAAGTTAAAAAGAAATTAGGTGATAACAATACCAAAGAAGCTCAAGAAATGTATTTAAAGGCTAAAAGAGCTAGAACTAGCATGGCAGAACAAAATGGTTGGTGCAAAGATAAGATCAAAGCTAAAATGGATACAAGAAGGTGAAAAAATACCAAGTATTTCTTAAATTTAGAAAAAAGAAACATAGTAAACAAAACGATTCACTTCCTGGTAGCACTATTAAGGATCAGGAAGAACTTCTAAATGAACAAGTATCCTATTACGAGACATTGTACAAAAAGATGGCAATGTTGTACCACAACTATTTCAAACCTTCAAACAAGATATCCGGGGGGGCACTTGTATTCAAAGGTGGATATGATGCGTGAACATGGACTTGCAAAATGCACCCTAAACACGTATTTCACCGACTAAAAACAAGCTAAAACATACCCTAAACAAGTATTTTTATGTGTTTATGATACCCTCAACAAGTACGCAGTGCATTGAATCGTAAATATACCCTTTATTATCTTGCTTTGCTTTACTTCCCAAGTTCCGATTACAATATTTTGGATAATTTGATCCCTGCTTAATGAGATATAACGTGACAATTTCAAGGTTAAGAAAAAAATATACCCTTTTTTCCATATTTTGCTGTTTTGACACCCTAAACGATGTACGCGCGTACATCGCCTGTTGGAAAAAAGACACCCTTTTTACTTGTTTTCTTGTTCACGCATCATATCCACCTTAGAATACAAGTGGCCCCCCGGGAAGATATCAATATTAAGAAGTTGAAAGACGAAGAAAAAACTTTGTGTGAAGGAATGATCACGGTAGACGAATGTGAGGAAGCGCTAAATGAAATGCAAAACAACAAAAGTCCAGGATACGACGTTTTATATGTTGAATTTTATAAATTCTTTTGGAAAAAAATCAACATACTTATTATATATTCTTTGAATGAAGGTTATGAGAAGGATTTATTGGCAGGTAGCCAAAGGAACGGATAATTACCATTGTTACAAGAAAAAGTCAGAGTTTAAGCTAGAGACGATCTATCTAATTGGAGACATCCTCTTCATAATGTCGACTATAAAATTGCAACAAAAGCACTTGCTAAGAGAGGACTTCAGAAGGTGATATCATCAATTGTTGTTCTGATCAAAGAGGTGGATGGATATATAAAAGGAAGATATATTGGTGAAATGCTTAGACTTATGGAAGATGTAATGGAGGTTAATTACCGAATCCCAAAATATCGCAGGAGCCTTACTCTTTTTAGATCAGGCAAGCCTTCGATAGTTAAATAGGTGTTTTTTTAACTTCTGCTTTAGAGAGGAATTTAAACTTTGGTCCGTCATTTGTACAATGGGTTAAAACTATAACGACATTCAAAGTTGCATAAACATAATGCATTGTATCTCGTTTTTTTTTTGCAATTGAGAAAGGTGTATACAAGGTGTCCTCTTTCAGGCACTTTATTTATATTAGCGGTGAAAGTCTCGCATATAAGATAAGACAGTCCAAAGATTAAGGTCTGAAACTTCCTCCATTGTTTGATATGAAACAATGTAGCTCGTGATATCTATGTATGCCGATGATATCATACAATTTCGTAAATGATGAAGCGATTAGGAATGTTTTGGATATTTCTGACATTTTTTTTCAAAAAATATCAGGTTTAAAGTAAAATGTTACAAAGACCGAAGCACTAGGATCGGTTCAAGTAAAAAAAGTCAAAAGAAAATTTGTAATTCAGATGGAAATTGATCCTAATAAACGGTAAAATCTCTTGGCATTTGGTTAGTATACACGATCTATAACTAACATTGCTGAAAATGGGAACCGAAAATAAAAAAATCAATAAATATTATTGATATGTGGAAAAGGAGAAATCGTAGTAGGTTGGTGAAAAAGTATACGTAGCCAAAAAAAACCTGTATCATCGCAAAGCATCATAATCAGGCAAGTATCCGTAATTTACATCAGATTGTGATAATGATAACCAATCTTTTTTAAAATTTGTATGGGTACAAATGAGAAAGTAAAAAGGAGAACATTAATAAATGAAACGAGAGGGTGGCTTAAAAATGATTCATCTTCCTTCGTTCTAGATTCTTAAAAGTTATCTTGGAGTAGGGAGATTAGGAAACGATGGCAAGTATCAACATGGAAACATATACCCCTTTTCGAGTTTAAGAAACATAATTGAATTTTGAAATGCAATTGTGATTATAATGCTTTAAACGAAACAGGTGTGCGACAGCTTCAGAACATGTCATCTTTTTACCGCATTCTTATAGAAAATGGCTAATGCACAAAAACAGAATCGAAATGTGAATGACAAAGAGCCGATCAAGAAATTATATGAACAAGTATGTATTTCATGTGTTGGGAAAACACTGTCTTATAAAGATGCGATTTTAAAGAGGTTTTGTTATGTGTCAAGCTTATACGACAAAGAGGGCAACGTCATATCCCTTGGCTGAAGGTCAAGATTAAAAGTCAAGAAAACAAGGTGGTGAATGATGGACTATTTTGCCATTACAATCGAGCAATTCCTAAGACTTGGAACAAAAACGACACAGAAAATACAGAAACGGAATATCCAACTTGGTATGGACGTTTGGTTCAAAATTCTTCCAGATTAAAAAAATGTACTTAAAAATTAATACGCAATAGGATAATTTCGAATCTGTCATTTCGCCAATATGTTTGAATCTTTCCTGGGAACGAAAATTTCCCAGTCATATTTGTTTGATTTGAACACGATTTGGAATAATTGTTTAACAACTTTTAAAGAATCCAGGCTAATTACATTGAATTGGAGATCATAAGTGATATATATATCCAACACGAATTCTCCTGGAAAAAATGGAAAGATGCACAAACAATGTGAAACATGTCATGATAAAGATAGCTTAGAATTTTTTTGTCTTTCACTGTACAGTATTAGTAAAAATATGGTCGGAAGTTAATTCAATAATAATATAATATCAGAACAAATCGGTATCCAATACTATAATTACTGTTTTACAGATGTCCTGTTTGGTTATACCAGACAGAAGAAAGATATAAATCACTTCATAAATCAACTTATTATTAGTATCCAAGTTATGTATTAGTAAATAATAAATACGGAATATATCCGAACTTATTAAATTTTTACTCAAACAAGAAATAATTAGACAGTTGGTAAACTGCTAAAGCTACTGATGGTGTGTTGAATGACAATATGAATCAAAGAGGAAATCAACTGTCAAAATTAATGTGAAAAAAAGCACATTCTAATAAAATCATCTCAGTTGAGTAGATTTCTGATATTATACCTGGCATCTCATTAATTGTGTGAAAATAGAGGTGCAAAGGGAATTTCTAAAATTGACATAAAAAGAATAAATTGTAATGATAACTATGTTTCTGAATGAACAAAAAAATAAAAGATTTAATATTTTTATAACTTGATATTTTTTTATTATATAAATCAATGGATCCAATCTAAATGATTTAAATGTACCTAATAGATGTTTGTAATTTAGCCATATCATGGCAACCAAAAACGCTTTTGATGCGTTTTATGCCGGGGGACTTTGATTAATTGATAAAATACCTTAAATGATTTTCAGTAACTAGAGACTAATGGTCATTCGTGAGACATAACGTTATCATGCGTGTATTTTATGTAACAATTTGATGAATGAAAAAACCAAAAAGATGTAAAGGTAACGAAAAACCTTGGCAAATATGAGGCGACCTAAATATAATATATTTTACGATTTGAATTGATAAAAGATCCTACGCTTAGTGATTTGAAATATCAAAGTCATGTGTTACTTAGCCAATTAAGCGACCCAACTCTTACTCATGTATGTTTCCAGTATTAATGAAAAACAACCTATGTGATTTGGATGTTAGCAACAGAATTTGCCACTCGGGCCGAGGCACCCAAACATGTTTATTGCTGTACTACATTGATGAATGAAAACAACCTAAAACGAGTTAAAGGCAACAAAAAAGTTATATCTCAGCCAATATGAGGCAAACCTAAAAACCTAGACATTTTAAATACGAAGGATGCATTTTATGTTAAAATGATGAAAAATGCCTAAACGATTTGAATGTAGCAAAAGAGACTTAGCCAATTCGAGGCGACCTAAACATTATTTTATTGATGTATTCTAAGTATTAAATTTATTAAATCAACACATTGTCACAAATGGTGTATCTCAGTCAATTTTAGGCGACCTAAATGCTCAGTTATTTATTTTTGTATTAAATTGATGCAAACAACCTGTATTGATGTATTTTTATAATAAATTGATGGAAAAATGTAAATGGTTGAAGGTAACCGAGATATTCTTTATCTCAGCTAATTCGAGACTACCAAAATGTCTAGCGATGTAATTCGCTTTAAATTCAAGAATACAACCTAAGCGATTTAAAGGTGTTCAAGAGATGTTGTAACTCAGCAAATATGAGGCAACCTAAATACTTAATTGATGCTTTATATTAATTGATGTAAACAACTTTGAATATAACAAAGAGACTAAATAATATTTTATGTACTTAAAGCCACTATCAGCGATTTCTTCAAAATGTAAACAAATCGCGCCCCCCTTTTTCATCGAAGCCCATTGTTGTGTCGCCTGCCTTAACCCTAACCCTGACGTCGGTTTCTCCCGGGAGGAACTGAAGGAGTGATGGAAGAGGGGAACAAGAAAAGTCGCAAATTCGGGTGGGATTCGAACCCAGGGCCCTTCGGGCCCCAGCCCCATGACCCGGGATAGCACGCTACCGTCGCTACGGCGGTGTCGCTGGCGCGGCCAGCGATTTCGTGCCCATGTGAGTCTTGGTTTGATGACGTCATCGCTACTTTCTGGACTTAGTGCATTTTTCTCAATTAACACAGTGAGTTTTGGTGAGATTCAGTTGGGCTAGGGTTAGGGCAGAAAGACACATAGGGATCACTTTGTCCACTGTATGTAGTCTGTTGTCTGTTGTTGATGTCTGTTGTGATAAAGGGTTAACATTTGATTTAAACCAAATTTGGGTCACAGGTGCAACATGACATCCCCCATCTGTTGATGAGGTCAAAGGTCACATACCAAGGTCAAAGGTCATGTGAGGTCAAGTTGTAAAATAGGCTGAAAATGTAAAATTAACCTCATTTGAAAAGTTGAAGTGCAATTGGAACCAAACTTGAGTCATAGGTGCAACGTGGGATCCCTCTTTTGTTTATGAGGTCAAAGGTCACATATCAAGGTCAAAGGTCATGTGAGGTCAAGTTGTAAAATAGGCTGAAAATGTAAAATTAACCTCATTTGAAAAGTTGAAGTGCAATTGGAACCAAGCTTGGTGTATGGAGTTTACATGCAATCCCTCTTTTGTTTATGAGGTCAAAGGTCACATATCAAGGTCAAAGGTCATTTGAGGCCTATCATTCACAAACCGCGACGGCAGGCGACACAAGCGGTCCGAGGACCGATGTATTTTTTTTACATTGTTGTATTGGAAATTGTTGTAGTGGGGACCCCGTGGGCGGCTAGGCGCGGCAGGCCCTATTTGTCAAGAAATTATGATTTTTATGCTTTGTTTACTAATAAAAGTCGGGATCCGACTTTCTTAAGTCTAGAAACAGTCGTGGATGGCATCTTCGAGACCGCTTTTAAAATGTGTAATTGTCAGTTTTTTCACAAGAACAGTAATATAAGGTGTCACTGGCAGTTTGGAGACAAAATTGGCATTTTATATTTTGGAGAAAATGACTGACGGTGGCTTTAATGAACCAACGTGATTTGAAAATTATCAAGAGATATTTAATCACAGCCAATATGAGACGACCTAAATGCTTCCTGTTGCATTTTTTGTACTAATATATGTAAACAACTTTAATGATTTGTATGTATCCAAGACAGCTAAATAAAAAAACAATCTGGCGTGTGCTTTCTTGGGTTACACGCTATTTCTGCGTCATCTGCTGAATTAATGTCGCCGGCAACATTAATTATAAAATCATTCTGTTTTTACCCATAAGGGCGTTGATTGGGGCTTAAATAATTTCAGGTGAGGGCTAATGTATATAAAAGCTTTATAACCATGCAAAAATATCAATTATGAAAAATCTAGAGGGTGCATTATTTATTATGTTAGCTGGTATAGCCAGCTAAACATATTGTGGTTTGTCAGTTTCTTCTTTCTGGCAAACACTCCTATTCCGAGGGAGGCACTCACATATGAAGTGGAACACAGGTGTAAGGCTGGCATTTTCGAACTCAGGGGAAATAAGTGACAGTGGACATGCAAAACATAGTGGTCTTGGGTGAGAGCCAAATTGACCATAAAATAGGGTTTTTTGTTGGTGACAAATTTGCTATTCTCCAAACAAGGGGGTCCTTGAGCGAAAATAGGAGTGCCCCCGGGCTGACTCCTTAAATGCTACCAGTACTATCTAGTGCTAAACGCATGGGCCGATTTCAGCCAAATTTGGTCAGAAGAATCACTGACCCATGCCACATATAGGGTGTTCACAGTTTGGGATCAATGGTCATGTATGCCGATTAAAGGGGCATTCTCTGATAATTTATGAATTCCTTATTCTTCCGTAAATCAAAGACTATCATCATAGGCTTAGGAAGCGGGGGGGGGGGGGGGCTTGGGGGCTGTGCACCCCCAATTATTTTGGTGGGGGGCTCAAATACCCTTGAGCCCCCCACCAATAATCTTAACACTTTTTAACCAAAACATCAAATTCCAAAGCTCCCCCCTCCCAGTGGCGTAGCCAGGATTTTGTTGGAGGCCACGGATTTGTGAATGTACCGACACGCGTATTGTACTGATAAACAAAAAAAAATTCGACTCGCTGCGCTCGCCGGTTGCCCAAATTTGTTTACGTCACCTTCAAAAATCTGAAAAAGGGGGATCTGGGGGGTGGAGGACTTCCAAAGTTTGAGATTTTTTTAAAATTCAGGCCAAAATTGCTGATATTTGCCCAAATTTGGTGATTTTGGGCCAAAAATCACTGCTAAAAATCCATAATTTTTCTTCACAGATTAGGCCAAAAAGTCACATTTAGCAATTAAAGGGGCATTCCTTGAAAATGTATGAATTCATTTTTCTCCCTCAAATTAAGGGCTATCTCACAAGATTTGTTCACAGGATCCCCTGGTAGAGGCTGCATATGGGATGTTCACAGATTAGGCCCAAATACCACATTTAGCAATTAAAGGGGCATTCCTTGAAAATATATGAATTCCTTTTTCTCCCGCAAATTAAAGGCTATCATCATGTGATTCGCTCACAGGATCCCCTGGTAGAGGCTGCATATGGTATTCACAGATTGAGCCTGAATGCCATAGTTACCAATTAAAAGGGGCATTCCTTGAAAATCTATTAATTTCTTCTCTCCCATAAATTAAAGGCTATCATCACAAGATTTGCTCGCAGGATCCCATGGTAGAGGCTGCATATGGGATGTTCACAGATTAGGCCCAAATACCACATTTAGCAATTAAAGGGGCATTCCTTGAAAATATATGAATTCCTTTTTCTCCTGCAAATTAAAGGCTGTCATCACAAGATTTGCTTTCAGGATCCCCTGATCCCCCGTTTGAGGCTGCATATGTGGTGTTCACAGATTAGGTCCAAATGTCACAACTACCACTTAAAGGGGCACTTCTTGAAAATCTATGAATTCCTTAGATCCCACAAATTAAAGGATATCAAGACAAGATTCAAATTTCAGGGAAAGTTTTATTTTAATTTAGCGAACATGTTGGAGGTCCCCATTCTGGGCCAGAGGTCATGCACGGGTCAAATATAACAAATATAAGGAGACATTTCTTTTGGTCTGGAAAACACAAATGAAATCGTCATTATGAGATCAGAGGTCATCCAGAGGTCAAATAATGGAGCTGGGGTCAGTGGTCATTCAGGGGATAAAATTATGACATTTTGAGAGTAATCCTTTTGGTCTGAGGAACACATAAGAAGACACCCTTTGAGGTCAGGGGTCGATCGTGTTTGAACCCAGATATGGGTAAGTCACCAGACGTAACATTCGTGCTCGCTCGAGCAAGTCTGTTATTTTTTTCAAATGTGCCAGTGTCTCTTTAACGGCTAATCAACTGAAGTTTATTGGCAGCACAATGGTGGGGAGGAAGAGCAGTCAGGTAAGAACGTCACCAAAATTGTATGGCAGAGTACGAGTTGTAAGAATACAATTGGGGATATGGGCAGCTAACAGCGGACTGTGACTTCATCTAAAAATATCTTTCTTCCTTGTTATGAATCGGATTCAGGAAACTGCAACAATGACTTTTGTCACGCACATGATCACACGGGCTCACAGATGCCGATACAAGGGGGGGGCTCAGGGCTGGCTGCTGGAAGGAAAGACATGAACAAAGCATTTGATACGTAGATAAAACGGTCCAGGCATTACTGATCAGGAGGAGTGAGGATTTGTTAGAGATACGATGTGATGTCAATTTCCCAAGTTTACTAAGTAATTTTTTATTTTTATTTTTTATTATTTAATCTTTCTGTACCCCAGGGTAACTTCTTCACTATCTAGTACTGATCTCCAAGGAGGGGCCATGACACAAACATTTACAATACTGTGAAATTTAAAATAATAAAACAAATTAGCATATTATAAAAATATGTATTAAAAGACAGCATAGTCTGTGTAGGTTATTACAACTCTACCACAAAACCCACTTGTATGCTTACACCCCCGCTTTGTTCACTTAATGGAGCACATGTGTGCATGCACAAACACACACCCACCCTACCCAACACACACACAAACCCACACAATGTAACACTACCAAACACACATGACATACACCACAGATTACACAAGCAAATCAAATAACATGTAAATGTACAATACAATGTACTCGAAATGCACCGCGCATTTCTCATAAACAATACATGTAAAACGAATGGCACCAGCATGCATTGACCAGCACTACGTGTGAATGAATTTAAACTTAAAGAATGGCCAGTTTTTAAACATGTTTAAATTCAATGCATCATAATCTGACGAAAATGAGTTTCAAGTTTGTATCCATGCACTTAGCTCCTCTATAATAGAAGGTACCGCTTACCTTGAGTAGTGGTCAAAGAGCGGAAACAAGGGTTTTGGAACTTTGGCTACGAGTGCATTATTATGCATATGCTCAACAAACGAACAAACTTGGAACTACAATTAAAGTGGGGCAGAATCATTGATACATTTAAAGACAAGAATAACAATGATTTGTTTTTCCCACTTTATCAAGTTTACACCAATTAGGGAATGCATTAGGTCAGATAGGAGTTCTGAGATCAGCACTAAGCAATATTCTAGCAAGTCTATATGAAGTATTTGAAGAGGAAAGGAATTAGATAAATTAGCATTACAATTGACAATACAGCCACTAACAATAATCAAAGGGTGGAATTACAAGTGCATCGGCAAGCACATTAAGCTTTTTTGGGGCAGATAATACTTAACTCTACGAATAATGCCAATGCAATTGGAAACCTTATTTGATATAAAGTTACATGATCAGTTCAACTTACGGGTTGGTCAAAAACAACACCCACCATATCTTAAATTGAATGGACCTTATCTATAACATTATCGCATATGAAAGAGAGCATATCATCAATTTGTGCTCGAAGATGTTGGACCCAAAAATCATTAATTTAGTTGTTTTAATGTTGATGAGTAAGATTGTTTATGGAACCATTTCCCAATATCTCTCATATTTTTGTTTAAATCACGATGAAGAATACGTGGGTCTGATGAAGTGCCTAAAAGCTGTGGTATCATCTGCATACATTACACTTTACAGGGATTTACAGTATTGGTAATGAGTTGACGTATATTATGAACAACAAAGGCCCTAAAATGACCCTTGAGGAATGCCTATATTGATGCACTTTAAATCAGACAAAGAATGACATTTACATTAAGTCTTTGTGCCCTGTTACTTAAATACGATTGCAAACAAATCAATGTGTGATTTTTTATACCAGAGTCATACAACTTACTTGAGAGTAAATTTCTGTGATTACAGTGTCAAATGCTTTACTTAAATCTAGAAAAATGCAGCAGTTGCCTTACCATCATTCATGTTTTGAGCATATATTTGACACATCAAGAAGAGTAGAATTGTTGAACTTGGTACGTCAAAAACCAGACGGAATGGATTTAAAATATTACACAAGTAAATATTATCAGCTGATCAGGTCAGGCTCTTTCAAGTATCTTAGAGGATTAATTTAATTAAAACAGATATTGGCTTAGTTCAACATCAGATTTTTTTTGTAACCAACCATCCTTAAAAATAGGGGGGAACTTTGGCAGTTCCACTCTGAAGGAATGTGGAAGTAAGTAAAGCAAAATTACATATTAAGCAAGTGGGTGACAAATTATTGGAGCAAGCAAGTTTAAGTAAATTAACATTGAAATTATTCACAGTCCAGTTGGATTTGTGTTAGGAAATTACCAAATTGGGTCACAAACATAATCATCAGTGAATCATATCAAATTCAAAGTTAGTGTTACATAAACACTGGATTGCTATCATTGTTTAAATCAATTCACTATTATTAAACTTGGCAACTACATGCACCAAACTCAGTAATTATTACAATACATATGTAGTACTATCAATTTCTGTGCTAAAATCAATTACAATTGTAGTAAAATACTCATTAAAATCCTTAGGCAGTTTCTTTTCACGGTTGTTTTTAAAAACAGTACACACCTGACCTGGTCTTACAGACGCATTGTATGGGGATTAATTTCTTAATCGTAGTCCAAATCTGTTTTTAGAATTATTAATGTTTGAACTAATTGTATCACTACAGTACTCTTTTTCAAATATTTACCTAAGTTATTAACCTTATTTCGATTAGCGTTTAGCATTTTCAATCATCAGGATCATTAGATTATGAGCTTTACAAGAAAATAATGATCACGATCTTTGGATAGTTTAATGTATTCGCTATTGATCCAATCAGGAAGAGAACCTTAATTTTCTTTTCTAATAGGTGCATGTTTACTAAAGACCTCATAAAACTTTTTCCATTGCAGTGTCAACAGCACCTAAATTAGTATTTTCATTCCAGTCAACATTTTTCACAGAATACAAACAAATCTTTATCACTAAAATTCTTAAAAGAGCGTGATTTTACAGTTTTAGGACTGATTTCATTTCTTATTTTACAACAAATATATAGTGAACGTTGGTCACTGAGAACTAAGCTATGGACACCAGAGGAGGACACAACCGGGAAATGGTAACAAAAACAAGATCAATAATAGTTTTACTGACTTCAGTGACCCTAGATAATCCTTAATTAATTGGTGCAAATTACTATGTCTAGCAAAGATTATGATTTACAGAAGTCGTACTTTTACATGTAGTCAACATTAAAGTCCCCAAATATTATTACATCCTCATTACACTGAGGTGACATTTTGAAATAGAGTTGGTAAGATTACATAAGTCATCCACTTTAGTGTCTGGTGTGGTCTATAAACATTGCCTACAACAATAGGGGCTTAGTATTAGGTAAGTTGATCTCTATCCAAAGAGTTTCAATGTCACCAGTACATACATTTAAGTTAGAAATTTCTTTATAAACAATATTATTTTTAATATAACAAAGCAAACCACCACCCCGTTCATCGGGATAAGCACATTTTCTGTCTAGTCTACAAATGTCATAACCATCAATTTCAATTTCATTGTTATCAATATTATGAGCCAAGATTCTGACACACATACAATGTCAATGCTCCATTTTGGTTTACTTAAGAAAAAACACAAGATGGTCAACTTTATTTTGCAGACTACGAATGTTAATATGACCTACCTTAAAACCCTTGTTAAGGAGACATCTTAAATCAACAAAAGTATCACTAAATGGGAGTTCAGATAATGACATTTTGAAAAAACAGTGATCACACCACCAATTAGGATTATCAGAAATATCAATGTTAGTACAATTTATATGGAAGTCAAGGGTACAATTATTACATGATACAAAATTTTGCAAAGTTTTTATAGCACAATAACATTCTGCACAAGTTCTTTTAAGTAAGTGATCAAGATTGCCTACATTGATGGTAATATGTTAATTAACAGGGCATTTCCTGATCCACAGCCTCGTCCCCCGACTTGCCTAAAAAAAGGTGAGATTTTTACATCATCTGAACCGTTAACATTAGTAATCCATGTATACCTAATCTTACATGCAAATTCGACCGTATCTGTAAGAAATTTGCAATTTTGTTTTATAGCATAGTAGCCAATGGGACCGTGGGAAACAAGCATTTGCTCGTAATACAAAACCGCAAGGTCGGGATCAAGTAAAAAGTTGTGAATGAGCTTTTTTCTCAAGGATATCTAGTGAACAATGAATCAAACAGAAGGTGCTGGAATCACGGAATGCACCTTTAAGGTAATATGACCTTGGGATGTTTCAAACCATTTCAGAGTAAATTTTGTGCAACTAATCCTGAAACCAATGAAAGCCAGAAACTGATGTTTGCTTGTGTACGTACATGTATGCATGTCTGCACGAGCCTGTGTGTGATGAGAATGCCTGTGCCAACACCTAGTACTATGCTCCTGGGTTGTAAATGTCTTGTAGGTTGTTACATGGCCCAGGAACAGACACTTATCACATACATGGGGAAATTGCTGGGCCCTACTTGTATTGTTTTATATATTTTATCCAATATTATGGGTCCAGTAAGGACTTTGTGTGAGATGACAGATGCTACTGGGCCTTACATGGCTTATGGGATGTTACATGGGCCAGAAACAGACCCTTATTTCATACATGGGGGATTTGCTGTGCTATAATGTCATTGTTTAAAGCGGCACTGGCACATTTTCACAAAATATGAAATTTCTTCAATTTGCTCTCAAATGATAGTCTAGGCCATTGGAAGAACAGAGATATATTTTACACATAAAAATAACATACCCCAAAACAGATAGGGACATTGATATAAGGATAAAGATATCCAGGTAATTTGTAGGCTAACTTTTAAGTTTTCCATAACTTTAATCAACAAATGTGTATATTACATATTTTGACTCGTACTCACTGATATTAAAACCACAAAGATTATAGACCGGTCAAACAGTGTGCATAGCGTGGGAAACATGCATACAGCATGCGTTTTCTTGTGTTAAACGCCATTTTCGTCGTCTGCTGAATTTCGCGTCGCCGGCGACAAAATCGTTCCGTTTACCCATAAGGAAGCTGATTGGTCTTAATTATTTCGGGTGAGGGCTTTGTATATAAAAGCTTTGCAACCGTGCAAAAATATCGATTTTGAAAAATCTTGAGGGCACACTATTTTTCAAATGTGCCAGTGTCTCTTTAAAATAGCATATCCAATATTATAGGCCCAGTAACAACCTTGTGTGTGTAATGGAGATGCCATGGGCCCTCCTGTATTATGGGTTGTTTTAAATGTTTGCTTTCAAAAGCCTCAATTCTGATAAAAAGCCCAGTGACGACTTTGCGTGCATGATGATGGGATGGATGCTCATGTACCCTACCCTGAATGTCTTAATGAGTTGTAATACCCAGGAAGAACTGCTGGGCCCTCTAAATTTGAATGTTATCATTTAAAAATATGTGGGCCCAGAAATGACTTTGTATGTGTTTTTAGGGGATGTTTCTGGGTCCTTATTCTTTTGTATTATGTATCAAATCCAATATATAGGTCCAATAATGACCATGTGTGTGATGATTACATACTCTTGGAGGCAGATTCACAAAGCACACTCAACCAAAGTGAGGGCGTACTTTCATTCTAACAATTTTTCAATGGTAAAATAAGTATTATTTCCAAATTTTCAAAGTTATTGTAGCCTAAATCATCAAGGAACCAGGACCTTTAGATTTTTTGGTAATTAAAATCAGAGGGAAACAAGGGGCCAGAATTCTGAGGATATCTGAGTTAGTGAGTATGACGTTTAAGAAGCGCCAGCTCCACGCTATTACTGCGTCAGCAAGACCGTACAACAGCCTGACATGCGATTTGCATGGAGTTGATTGTCCTAACAATGTCTAATTAAGCTGAATTCCACAGATCGATATTTGAGATTTTGAAATTTGGATTACCTGTATTAAAAGTATAGGGATATTAAAGACACTATAAGGGATTGAAAAATATTTGGAATTGCAGGAATAGCTTCCAACTTCATCAAAGTGAAGGATATAGTCACTGTAGAGATTTTTCATTAGTTACTTTTTTCAGCTGTGGAATGGACAGCAGAAAAGGAAAAGAAGGAAAATGGCCCAGTGTTCCAAGATACGATTTGCCATTCAATTACGTGTTGTAGTAAGTGTCACGTCGGACAATAATGACCTAAAATTCTCCGATTATGTCCATATTAGGTTGCTTTAGGTCTTATTCATTTGCAGGGTATGTTAGGATACATGTACTTGTTACGTACATGCAAAAATTCTGATTTTTGATGATTTTCATTGCTGTGATTTAGCAAATCCACTGATAGTGCCTTAAGAATGTCATACTAAGTACGTATTCATGAATCGGCCCTGGACCTAAAGATGTGTGACAGCAATGTTACAACACTAGATTGACTACTGGTAGGTGGGGTTGGTGAGGGGTGCATACGAAATTCCTCATACAGCTTCAGCATTAAATAGACATATCATACTGATTGAGCACAAATTTTAAAAAGCACAAGCCCTGCGAGTGCGCATGCATACTGTCAAGCAGTGCTTTGTTCATGGCCCGACTTTTTTAAAAATTTATTTATGGGTAAGGCTAATCCGGCATTAACAGCGTTATCTATTGTAACGCTGACAATATTGGCGAGCAATAAGCATTACCCTCCTCCCTTGGAAACTCTGGCAGTCCCTGGTTGATTCTACATTTCAAATCACTGTCCTCTCTATATGTCCTTATGGGTTATTTGGTCCAGGAATACAAGAGGCCCTAGGCTGTACATGGATCCCACATAAATATAATCATTATTCTAATCATCAAATTCGACGGTTGAGAATCAGAAGGACGGAACTCAAACGGGCTAAAAGAAATATTAAGAATTTCTTTCATTCTGCTGTACGACTGCTTTTGAGAAATGTGATTGTTTAATATTTTTCTACTAAGCAAATCTATTCATTACTCAAAATGTAAACAACTCATAAAGCTTATATATATGGTACTGTAAGCAAACTAAACTTAGTAATGAGCTATAATGACAGCAGAATTAAGAAATTCTTTAATATTTCCTTTTAGTGTTGAGTTACGGCCTTCTGATTTCCAACCCTCAAAATCTATTCATTGGCCAACATGATCTTGTGGTATAAGGTAAAATATCCAGAGCTATAGTGATATCGCCTTCGGTTGTTAACATTTAGTTGTTCTGCGACATGTAACTTTGGGTGTTGCCTTATTTGGACTGCATCTGACCACACAAGGGAAATCAAATCAAATTTTTCACAGCCTGGATTGGAAGCATACCTCCATAGGATTGAAATGTCAACCATTGTACAAAAAGTGGAGAATTGCAGATCAACATGCAGACAATGAGATTTATCGGGCGGGGCGGGGGGGTTTAGACACGATCTGCTCGATTTTGGGATTGGGGATTCCAAATGGTAATTTTTGTGGAACTGCTACATCATTTACTATGGCAGTCCCTCGGTCCCGTGACATACAACCTCATCTCTTAAACCTTTGTTCAAAAAGAATTTATATTGTAATCATGGTTATTTAGGAAAAAATATTGACTTCTAAATCCGTCGTGTGTTAGTTGATTAACCCCGTTGCAAACTAGTGTATGTCCAATCATGGTCATTTAATTTAAATATCGTGACAAGGGCCTAGTCTTTAGTCATCTTGGTGCACCGTTCGATATGCGTAAAGGCGCCCTCCTACGTTAAGTCTTTGAAACAGACTAGCACCGGAAGTTGATGCCATTTTGACTTCTCTGTGCTGTCGGTTGGGCATGTCCTACCCCCTGAGATTTATGGCAACATTCTTCCTGGTAACATCAGTGATCATGCAGCATTGTCACGCAGTCATTTGTAAATTACAGTATGCCATATTTGAAAAAAAAGAATCAGTTCAGAGTCATTTTGTCAGTTTCTTTTTTTGTTAATTTCTTTATTATTAAACTTGTTTGACACAGTGGTATAACATACAAGGCATATCATATTGAGTACAGTTAACATATCAAGTACATTTGGCCGGCTAGAGTCTTAAGGTGTTTACAACGTACACATTTTGCAATCAATGCTTGTTGATCTTTAAAGGCACAAGTATTGGTTAAAAAAACATGTCAAGGTATTTTATGTGAGAGACTTGCTTAATTTATACTTCTTAAAATATAAATTTAAAAAATATTTTAAACACTTTAAAAAGATACCAAAGATTGTAGCACACAGAAATCAATAGAAACAGCGCATGTTATTTACTAAAACACACTTACTGTCATGCTAGAAGTACCACAAATATTACAAATTGAAGTTTATGAGATAGACAAGTCTTGTCTAAGAACCCTGGATATATTTGATGTATTTAAGTCGTGTCCACACGACGTTATTACCGGTATTAACTAATACCGATGGAATTAAAAAAACAAATCCACTAATTCCCCTCACGCCTATTGTACCCTATTGTAATCGTCTCCACATGCGGTCGGACATAAGTCACTTAATACTGGACCTAAATCGATCAGTTTTAGTGTTTGATATAAATTTGCCATGTGAACGCACTCTATCGGACCTAACTAGGCTTTAAGTCCGCCCACTTTAATGCCGAAGAAGAGCAGGGTTAAGTCCAAGGTCGAACTTTACGACCGGAGGGGAGAAGTATGTGTGGACATGCTCTGTCGGACTTAACTGTGACCAGTGTTAACAAAAACAAGTAAGCACCTGTTCTACTGACATATTAGAGGTGTGAAGGATTTGACCTAAGTGTCTTATGTTCGACCGCATGTGGAGACGATTACAATAGGGTACAATAGGCGTGAGGGGAATTAGTGGATTTGTTTTTTTAATTCCATCGGACTTAAGTTAATACCGGTATTAACTTAATAACTACACGTGTGGACACGACTACCGATGGGAGCAAGTATTTGGCCAGCTAAGGTTACACTTCAATAGTAGAAATTTAAAATTATATCAATTATTCCTACCATGGATGTAGAAAGAGATGAGAATGAATGTCTAATCTATTGTACTAAGTTGGTTTCTGAAAATTCCATAACAAGCATCAGTCTTGCCCAGGGGCAGCGCCAGGGTAAAATCATAGGAGGGGAGAAAATCATAGGAGGGGCGAAACATTACATGATTACCTCATATAGGTAAAAAACCCTAATTTTTACACAATTTATTGCTTAACCCCCATTTTTCCTTAATTTTGAAACTCTGCCCCCCCACCCCCTGGTGCCACCCCCTGGTGCCACCCCTGGTCTTCCCCAATAAAGCCAGACAACCTATGCTACCATCAAAGACATCTCTTTCATGTTCTATCTATTTTATTCAACAATAGGTTAGAGTGTGATTCTTTATTCATGTAACTTTACCCATATTGTTGATGGTACGATTTCATTTGATCCACTGATACTAAGATTCAACAACTGAAGATTGTAAAGGAAGGGGTAAAGGGATAGAAGCTAAAGAACATTGGACATCTGTGGCGGGATTCGAACCTGGGACCTCCGGCACATGAGCAGGGATAGCAAGCCACGAGGGAGTCGCTGGCCCGGCCAGCGATTTCGTGCCCATATGAGTGTTGGTATGATTACGTCATTGCATCTTTTTGGACTTAGTGCATTTTCTACCCTCAGCTCATTGAGTTCTAGTGAGTTTTGGTAGTGATAGGGTTAATTTCAGATTAAAGCTTCAAAATGTTGTATAATTAATTTAAAATAAATTTTAATTTCATGATTCCCCTTGAGTTAACTCAAGCATATCATGTCACTGAATTACAGAAAATTAACAGCGAGTCACAAACATCACCTCCAAGACCAGTGAAGTAAACTTACTAACTTACCTTTTGGAAATGAATGAGTGAATATATCTTTCAATTTTCACAAGTTTTTACAGTGTAATTGCAATCACTTTTTTTCAACATGAAAAACAAAGTGTGGGCTATCCTCCCTTATCCCTGCCACAATTTCTACCCAAACAGTCTTGTAAGAAACTTTCAGGAGAGACAGTGAGTTACAGGCAGTAAATTACAGATAGTTAATTGGAAAATTGACGTCACATTTCATATATTTCTTCCAGTGATGTGGTATGTGCATGACTATAAAAGATTTATATTTGTGCTATAATGTAATGTCCTTGATTTATCAATAGAATAATATATGTATGCGTTGGAGTAAATACACGTTTTGTAAGGTTATAAATTGTGTAGAAATATGCTCCCATGATGCACGCCACTCAGCTCTGCCTCATGAAATGCAACAACCCCTCATTACACTTGGTTCAAGCTGAGATAAACCTACAGAAATTTGAATCAAGTAGTCAATGCATTTATTCACTATGAGTTGCAATAAGCTCATCTACCAAGGACACAGTTCAGTGGGTTGTACTTGTACATACATTGACATAAACTGACCTTGTGTGATCTGGGTATCATATATCATACCCCAAAAAAACAGGGGTGTATTTTCTACATGTATTGGTGAATGAAAGCTACTGAACTGTGCCAAGAGAATTGAGATTTTGTAAGCTCATAGTGATTGTAGCATACAGGGTCTGGTGCGGTATTGTTTTGTTAATTAAAGATTCCTTGTCAAAACAGTGATCACTATTCAATACAATTCTGGGTATAACCTCATGATTTGTGTTGGATGGCTATTTTGAAATAAATGGTGCTACTTGTCTAAAAATCCTTAAAGGGAGTTCAGTGCTCAAACTGTTGCAAAAAGGCAATAAAATGACCTAATTTTATGCCCTTAATTGTCGACTACTTGTACAGGTACAATTTGGTCAAACTTCAATGTATTAGTAACATTCTTGGATATCTACTGAGAAGTATTAGTAGCAAAACCAAAGTTTTAAATCTGGTTTTGTCCCCACTGACGGGGTGGCAGGATTCACCTCACAGCAAAACTGCTGTGTGAGGATTTGCAAATTTATTGGGCTATCCTCCCTTATCCCTGCCACAATTTCTACCCAAACAGTCTTGTAAGAAACTTTCAGGAAAGAGATTGAGTTACAAGCAGTAAACTACAGATAGTTAATTGGAAAATTGACGTCACATTTCATATAATACATTTCTTCCAGTGATGTGGTATGTGCATGACTATAAAATTGTGCTATAATGTAATGTCCTTGATTTATCAAGAGATTAATATATGTATGCATTGGAGTAAATACACGTTTTGTAAGGTTATAAATGGTAGAAATATGCTCCCATGATGCACTCCACTCGGCTCTGCCTCATGAAATGCAACAACCCCTCATTACACTTGGTTCAAGCTGAGATAAACATACCTACAGAAATTTGTAGTAGTCAATGCACTTATTGTAGCATACAGGGTCTGGTGCGGTATTGTTTTGTTAATTAAACGATTCCTTGGCAAAACAGTGATCGCTATTTAATACAATTCTGGGTATAACCTCATGATTTGTGTTGGATGGCTATTTTGAAATAAATGGTGCTACTCGTCTAAAATCCTTAAAGGGAGTTTAGTACTCAAGCTGTTGCAAAAAGGCAATAAAATGACCTAATTTTATGCCCTTAATTGTCATGCAACTACACATACAGGTACAATTTGGTCAACTTCAATGTATTAGTAACATTCTTGGATATCTACTGAGTGGTATTAGTAGCAAAACCAAAGTTTTAAATCTGGTTTTGTCCCTGCTAACGGGGGTGGCCGGATTCACCTCATATTCACAGAAAAAACTGCTGTGTGAGGATTTGCAAATGTATTCCTAAATAGTATATTTGCACTGTAATAGACTAGAAGCCACGGCTAAAGGTGCAATGAGAGATTTTGAGGCATCAATATGTAGTGATTTCAAATAGATTAGCCACTCAAAAGATTTCTTACTTTGTATTTTGGTACAGAAATGTCTTGAAAGTGAAAACATAAGTGATTTTATATGCTTGTATTTCAATATAAAACACAGGCTGAATTTACCATTTGCTCCTATAGGAAATAAGAAATTTCACAATTTTTGTAGTAAAGAAATAATTCTCAGCTTAATCCTTCCAGATGAGGATATTTCTGATAGAAAGCTTTACACCAGTGCAAAAAAATCAGAATTTTCACCTGTTATGTGAAATCTCTTGTTACATCTTTAAAGACACTATCAGTGATTCACCCGAAAGATTCAAAATAATCAAAATTTGTATGAATAGCTTAAAAGTGAAGAATAAGTCTAAAGAATTCTCACAAGTTATTTTTTTCAACTGAATAATTGACAGAAAAGAAAGAAAACAGCAGTGCTCAAAGATATGAATCTCCATTCAATTACATTACACTAATGACTAAAATATACAATTTGTCTTCATTAGGTTACTTTCAGTCTCAGTACATGCATGGTATGTTGGATACCTGTGCTTGTTACAGACATGTAAAAATCTGATTTTTGATGATTTTTTTTTCAATTTTCTGATTTAGCAAATCACTGATAGTACCTTTCACAGCTGAGTATCATTACCTGTTTAATGAGTGCATGACCTGAATTAACCCTCACATGCCAACTATTATATTCTATATTGCCACTAAGTGTAAGCAAGAACTCTACCTACTCCCAATTCTAGAAAAATATGGTACTAAATTTTTGGAATAAGAAAAATACTAAAACATTTTCTGCATGTGACCTTTGACATGTGTTATGTAGGCCACACAATATTTTTGGTCCAGGTTCCTTGTACTCAAATTTCTTGCCACATGGTTAAAGGTCCATGGCCCGATCGCTGATAGCCTCGTCCCCCAATTTTACCGGAAGTGGTCAAAATGTTGGTATCTGAAGAAAGCTACAGTTTTTCTCATTTACCCAGTGAAATATTAGGACTAATGGATGTTTGGTTTGGAGTTATGAGCGAAAATGTGCCCCATTTTGGTCGACCAATATTAATTTTACACGGTACTCTATGGGGCTTACAAAATCACGTTTTTAGCTCTCACATCAAAACAGATTGAAATATCGGCGCGAAACATTACAGATGGAGTTTTGGGGTGAAGGTCATTCTATTAAGATGAAATTTTATATACTTAAATCGGGCCATCCCCTTTAACATTGTAAAACAATTTAAAAACTAACCAAGGCCACGTCAATACATTACTTTTTACCCGATTTGACCGTTAACATGTGACCTTTAAGTTTCATGTTAATCGTATCTAAATTTTGGTGACGGGAGCAAATTTTAAAACACAAAAGTACATGCATAAATACTGGTTAGTGTCTGAAGAATATTCATTCAGGTGAAACAAGAATGATAATGGAAAAGTGGTAAAACCACCAATGACGGTATGGACGGATTGCGTATACTAACCCTGTCAGACTCGGGGGAAGGAACTGGAACCTGGGGGATAAATTAAATGGTTAGTAGGGGCTAGTGCCATCCTAAAATATACCTAGGTTTGGATGCCATAGCTCATCTAGAATGTGCCAAATGTTGACCTTTTTTTATGTTTCCCCACCCCTGTCCATAGGCGTAAATCCCGGGGGGGGATGGGGGGATATATCCTCCCCAATATTTTGATGAGGGGGGATGGTCAATGGGATCATCCCCCCCAATGTTGATGCCTGTTCATGTGTTTTTGACCAAAATAACCTCATATTTTACCATAATAGTTTAAAAATTGGTAAATTTCCGCGCGCTTTGCGCGCATTTTGTTCTAATTAGAATTACGTTTAAGGGTTTTAGCTTCTTATTGGCAAATTTGACGCACTGGCGCACGTGTGCTAGTAATTGATCTTTTCAGCAAACCCCGTTTCATTCATAAACTTTCGTCAACCCCATCCCCCCCAATGTCAAAAAGAAATTTACGCCACTGCCCCTGTCAGACCCAGGAGAGGAGGGTGGACGTTAGGGGAATTAAAGTACATGGTTAGTAGGAGATTGTGCCCTCCTACAATATATTTAAGTTTGGCTACTCTAGCTGATCCAGAAAAAAAATATGGCCAAATGTTAACCTTTTTGTGTAATGTGACCTTTTTTGTGCGATGCTGACCTTTTTGATGTTTCTCCACCCAGGGAGGTCCCTGGTGAATGTACGACATGGGTACTAGGGGCTTATGCCCCATCCTACAATATACCTAGCTTTGGCTACTCTGCCCATGTAGAAAAAAAGATCTGGCCAAATGTTGACCATTTTGTACACATCCACATGTGTCCATACTGACAGACTTAACCATTTCATAAGATGGATTTTGCGTGAATCCATCAAAAATTTCTGTTATTGAACAGGATTACCAATTTACAATCCACTGCTCACAGAAAAAAATGGAAGTCATTTTCACAGATCATAATCAATATACAAAAGAGAGTTCATTGAAATTGTTTGAAATTTAATTGTTTTGTATTAACACAAACATTTCAGATTGTTAAAGAGAGCATCCAAGGATGCGTGCGTATCCAGATTTGTGGTGGTGAGTGTACAATGAAGTGAAAACCACTTATAGGTAGGCCTACAAGCAACCAATGGCATGCTAAGTGCTAATTCACCATATCCTAACGTCCCTTAACTGCATTTTTTCAACTTTTCGAAAATCACGGCGCGGACCGTCTTGTTTTTAGGGAGAAATTGTCCCTAGATCTAACAAATAATGCTACAACCTTTTTGCGGTGATCGTCAGGTATTAGTCTGTTCCGAAAAGGGAAATGTTAGGGATATAGGCCTATAGCCCCCAGTGAAAATTTGTTCATTGTTAAGGCCAAACAAAAAATCACGTTTGTTTCCAGTAGTAAACCTAAATGAAAATGACACTTTTTCCTTTTAATTTTAAAAATTGAAAAGGGTTCCCCAGAAATTGCTCAAATTGGCTAAATGCAAGTCAAGGGAACAGTGAAAATCATACTTGTTGTCCAATATTAGTTTTATAAAACAAAAATATGATTTGGATCACTTGGAAAATCGGATATTTATGTTTTTGTCTAAAATGCAATCTCCTCAGTAAATAACAAAGAAAAAAACAACTAAATATGGTAAAATGGCTCCAAAAGTAAATGTAGTGGCTAATACTGGCAAACAAACTTGAATCAATTGTGATGCCACTAATCATCACCCAACCCCTCACCCAACCTTGGATCCTGTATCCATCAATACCTGCTACCCCCAACCATCAACAACCACTCCACCACCACCATTGAAAATGCACTTTTCCTTGTCACCCAAATGATTCAGTACTCCATCAACCAGGGGACAGCAAAACGCTACAAGACTAAGTGAATATAGGTTAAAAAAAATAATTTAGCACCAAATTTATGCTTAAGGGTGGTACTCAGGGATTAAACATACAAAATAGATGACATTGAGGGAATTAGGAAGGGTTGGTAGGGCCAGGACAGGGAGATCGTAACAGAAATTACTACAGTACATTGAACTGTGTTTTCTCAACTTTATTACAACTTTGCAAGAAAAAATTAATTTCTTCCATTGACATCTTCCCCAATTTTCAATTTCCAGAATTGCGAAAGCAAAACTACATCCTCACGGTCAGAAGGTCAGAGTTATTTAAACCCTGATATTGTTATGAAGATAAATTGCATTTGTATAGGGCTTCCCTTCCTGTCAGCCACCAATTATACAAAATAACCATTTTTTATGGAAAAACTTTCCCACTGTCAAACAAAGATTCATGAAAAAGTATTCACTGTGCCTGTCAAACTGAAGTAATTATAAAATTTTTGTCGTACCAGAAATCTCAGGACAACTTTGTCTGTTTTTTTGTTCAATTTTGGCTTCTTAATAAACCTGTACCGGGGGGGGGGGATTTGAGTGAGCCCCAAAAAATGGGGTCTCCGAAACTAGGTGTCAGAAAATCAGAAAAAAGCTGCCGATCTCCCTCATGCTCTAGTACTTTTTGAGAGTTGAAGAAATATTGTAGAATTAGGCCTTTGGACATGGAAAGTACGGTCTCTGGAAATGAAATGGTTCTATAATGGGAGTCACTGGAACTGATAAAGAGCCTGAAAATGAGGGACTTATAGGCCAGTATCATAACCATACTCTCCAATGTGAGAACCATACTTCATCCCAATGTGAGAACCCCCTCCCCACCTGTAACATTTAATTGTTGCGTCATACCCACATGTTGTAATGGTATCTACCACATTTTTTACCATTAACCTTAATTTCCAAAGTCACAAAACACCACACACACATTCACATCCACACACACCCAAATGCACACATAGTAGCAACAAAATAATAGCTTCATAAAAAATGATGAGTGGCATTCAAAGGAGAAAAGAATCATATTTTATGTGTCATACAAAGAAAACTTTAAATTAGAGGTAACTTACTCCAGTGTGACAAAAATCATATGTTATTGCACTACCTGTACTAGTGTAAAAATTACCAAGGGCATGCTATAGATATGAAAGAAACGGTTGGACAGGGTTGGAGTGACCCGGCTAACTATACCAAAACAAACATCCAGGGCCCAAACACACTTCCACTTGACAGTTACTGACCTTGAGGTCCAAAAAATGGTTCCCTGTTTCTTGGTAGAGACCATCATCTAACACTACATGCAAAGATTCACAGACAACTACAGGAACCAAGAGTATTGACTAGTCTAACAAGGAAAATGTTGTACAAGTGTTACAAGTGTAACACTTCTGTGCGTTTCTTGATAGTTATGCCCTGTTTCTGGCGTGTTAATGTATTCCAAGGGGGGTTGAGGGTTTTGGGGCCTATAGACCTTTTGCTCGAATCCTCCATATCACTGTTTGTTTTCATACTGGTCGTAATGGAAATAAAGTTTGATGAACATATTGAGCGATCACCCAGCACTCTGTTATAACTTACTTCATAAGCCAAAAATATATACACGGGCTAAAAAATAACTATATTTTTCAAGTTTTCCTGAATGTGCCCCCCTACATAAAATGAAAGACTATAGGATTCACTTTCAAACGATGGAGGTGGAAAAGGAGAGGATAGTAGGTGTGTGAGTAAGCGAGTGAAAAAGGGGAAAACTGAGAAAGAACCAAAAAACAGACAAACCAATGGAAAGAGAAAAGCATAAGAACAGTAGTTTTCATGTACATTATGATAGCTGCAAGCCTTGAAATATGGTTAAAATGGAACCCGTACAAAGTATAATAGTAAAACACACTATAACACTATTATGACCACATATCGAAGTGGTTTCAGAGAAAACAGAATTATATAAACCCTAACAATGAATTAAACCATCTAGTGCTGACCATGTGCTGTTTAAAAATCGCACTAGTGTATGTGTGATGCGCTACGACCGGCACGTTTGCGTCATAAAGCCATAGGAAATACACATAGTTGCTGCTGTGGAAAGACAGGTGTGAAGTGTATGACGCTACAATGTGCCGTCTGTATCGCATAACACAAATACATATCCCATATACACTTAGCGCGAATTTCAAATAGGCTTGGTAAGGGACAAATGTTTAATTGGTTTTATGGTTAGTATATTTTTATTCTTATGCAACACTCATATGTGTTTCATAATTGTTTTATAGCGGTATTGTGTAAGTATTCTTGATAGAGGTTCTCCTTTAAGGCAATCGCTGTATTACACACAATTACCATTTAAGGCAGTATCATCAATAAGGCAATGTGAAATAAGGCAATATCTGTATTAACATAACATTTTAGGCAGTATCATCAATAAGGTAATGAAAAAAAGGCCTATCATTGGTAGGTAAAAATAAAACCACTTATGTCTGGTCTTAAGGGCAGGGCAATTTACAAGCAATGAAGGCTATGAAGTTTATACTTACCCCACCCCCAAAAAAAAAAAACAACTTGTAAATCAAGTCAGGCAGTGAATTGTCAAACTCTGCTTACTCATATATTTTTAATATGTATAATATGGGATGTATAAAAGGCATAATTATTATTAATACATGGACTTCTACAAATCTAATATGGTGTGGCATGAAATACCTATGGAAAACAACATTCAAAACAAACTTCATCTTGTTCAGTGGTGGTGCCACAGGGTGGGGGGCATGGGGGGTTTTTCTTTCCCCCTAGTCCCCCCCCCCCCCCCCGGCTGAAAGAAAAAATGAGTGATTTTGCAAAAAATCAGCAATTTCCCCCCCAGAATTTCACTTTTACATGATTTGACCGTTAACATGTGACCTTTAAGTTTCATGTTAATCGTATCTAAATTTTGGTGAAGGGAGCAAATTTTAAAACAAAAAAGTACATGCATAAATACTGGTTAGTGTCTGAAGAATTTTCATTCAGGTGAAACAAGAATGATAATGGAAAAGTGGTAAAACCACCAATGACGGTATGGACGGATTGCGTATACTAACCCTGTCAGACTCGGGGAAGGAACTGGAACCGGGGGATAAATTAATGGTTAGTAGGGGCTAGTGCCATCCTAATATATACCTAGGTTTGGGAATGCCATAGCTCATCTAGAATGTGCCAAATGTTGACCTTTTTTTATGTTTTTCCCCACCTGTCAGACCCAGGAGAGGAGGGTGGACATTAGGGGAATTAAAGTACATGGTTAGTAGGAGATGTTGCCCTCCTACAATATATTTAAATTTGGCTACTCTAGCTGATCCAGAAAAAAATATGGCCAAATGTTGAAACATTTTTTGTAATGGACCTTGTTTGTGCGGATGCAGACCTATTTGAGTTTCTCACAGGGGATGGATACCTGGGGAAGGTTGAAGAAAGGGGTACTAGGGGCTTATGCCCCATCCTACAATATACCTACTTTGGCTACTCTGCCCATGTAGAAAAAAAGATTGCCAAATGTTGACCTTTGTACACATCACATGTGTCCATACTGACAGACTTAACCATTTCAGAAGATGGATTTTGCTGTGCAATCCATCCAAAATTATCTGTTATTGAACAGGATTTACCAATTGATTTGATAAATTCACTGCTCACAGAAAAAAATGGAATGTCATTTTCACATATCATAATCAATATACAAAAGAGAGTTCATTGAAATGTTTGAAATTTCAATTGTTTTGTATTTACACAAACATTTCAGATTGTTAAAAAATATATACACTGGTTAAAAATAACTATATTTTTCAAGTTTTCCCTGAATGTGCTAATAAAATGAAAGACTTATAGGATTCACTTTCAAAGATGGAGTGGAAAAAGGCCGAGGATATAGGTGTGTGAGTAAAGCAATGAAAAAGGGGAAACTGAAAAGAACAAAAACAAACAACAATTGAAATAGAAAAGCAAAGGAAAGTGTTTTCATGTACATTATTATAGCTCATAGCTTGAAATATGGTTCATGAGAACCTGTACAAAGTTAATATTAAACACACTATTAAATAATTATTGACACATATCGAGTGGGTTTCATAGAACAGAATTATATAAACCCTACATGAATTAAAACCATCTAATTCTGACCATGTGCTTTTTACAAAATGCGCGCTAGTGTATAACGTGGTATGCGATAACACCCGGCACGTTTGCGTCAACATTGCCCATATGAAATAACCTATGACAGCATCATGTGTGAATTGTAATGACGCTACTGTGCCGTCTGGTTCGCAATAACACAAATACAATATCCCATATACACTATCGCTAATTTCAAATAGCGCTTGGTCCAGACAAAATTTTTTATTTTGTTTTATGGTTAGTATATTTTTATTTCTTATGAAACCACTCCATATGTGTTCAATATTGTTTTATCGCATTATGTGTAAGTTATTCTTATAAGGTTCTCCTTTACGGCAATATTGTATTACACACAATTACCATTTAAGGCAGTATCATCAATAAGGCAATGTGAAATAAGGCAATATCTGTATTACATACATTAACATTTAAGGCAGTATCATCAATAAGGTAATGTAAAATAAGGCCCTATCATTGGTATGAAAATAAAAAAGCTTACTGGATTGTCTACAGGGCAGGCAATTTACAAGCAATTAGCTATGAAGTTTACGGTATCCCCCCCCCCAAAAAAAAACAACTTGTAAAATCAAAGTCAGGCAGTGGAATTGTCAAACTCTGCTTACGCGTTACTTTTTTAATTACTGTATAATATGGTAGTATAAAGGGCATAATGATTATGAAGTACATGGATCTCTACAAATCTAATATGGTGTGGCATGAAATACCTATGGAAAACCACATTCAAAACAAACTTTCTCTTGTCCAGTGGTGGTGCACAGGGTGGGGGCAATGGGGGCTTTTTTCTTTCCCCCTAGTTCCCCCCCCCCCCCCGGGGCTGAAAGAAAAATGAGTGATGTTGCAAAAATCAGCAATTTCCCCCCAGGGAATTTCACTTTTGCCCCCCCCCCCCCCAAAAAATAATTTCTTGTGTCATTTATTTTGTTTCAGACTTGGTTCTCCCCCCTCCCCCATTTCCCCCCCCCCCCGTTTTTGCCCCCCCCCCCCCCAGAAAAGAGGTTCTGGCGCCGCCACTGATCTTGTTGTCGTGAAAAAATGTACATTCTAATACTTATTTCAATTGATACTGTGCCATTTTTGGAGCTGCTTTATTACTGAATTGATGTCACCTTTTTGACAATTAAAAAGAGTCAGTGAGACACAAACTTGCTTGCTTCCCGATCTCATACTACCACAAACTTTCCCTTGCGAATTTTGGTTAACATACTAAGCTCTACATTTTGTGCATTATAATTTTGGTACAAATTTCATTGATTGTCATGTGAAACCTCAAGGTAACAAATTAATTTTCAGAAGGTCTTGCTTGAAACTTGCAAAGGGTTGTTGACAGTACCTTATACGCTGTATTTTCCAAGAGTTTATTTTTGCAAATTATGCAAAAAAATATGTGGAAGAGGCGCAAAACACACCATATGAAATTATTTATTGTAATTAGAGATACTTGACTTTGATTATGCAAAATAAATTTCTGTTTTTAGGCTAAAGTAAAAATTACTGGTACTTTGTCTGCTTACCTTGCTGGATTTTATTTAATGCATGTGTTAGTGTTTCAGCTGCCACAGCTATATATCCCCTCATCTCTATTCATAAGTTTCCCACTTGTGCATTACTACTTAGATTCATTTTTCACTACAGCAATATTGCACAATGACGTTACAATGTTAGTGCAACAATGACTGGTGGCTGGACCTAAATATACAAATTTGAACATATAGTTTACCAGAACACTGATGCAGCATGTCTGTTATAAAGGATGAATTAAAAAAAAATGAACTTTCTTTCTTTCTAATGAACTTTGATGTCATCAAGTTCAGCAAAATGTATTTTTTTTTTACAATTTCTTCTTTACCCCCATTTTTTTTTTGGGGGGGGGGGACTAAGAAAAATAAGACTAGTTATTTTAGGTTCATTTCAATGGAAACCTACATGAACTTGGAACTTACGGCTTTAGATGAAATCTGTGGTATAAGTTGAAGTTCAGTTTGAAACTGTCTGGCCTAATGCAATGACAATGACATTTTTTTTGTTATTTACAGTGTGAACTGTTAATGAAACTGCTGATTATGTTCTCGTCATGAAATGGAACTGCAAACGTGAAGTACTTCCAATTTTCTGTTTAATAATCTTGTGTACTTCATGTAACTGAAATGAAAATAATATCCACACATTGAACTGTATTGATATTGTTCTGATATTGTACTGATAAACTGAAGACCTGATCTGGGCTATTCTTTGGGAAGTCACACATGTGACCGAACTTTAATTGCCCCCAATGACAAAACCACCAATCTAGCGAAAGTGGAAACATTATTTTGGTTAGGTTCTGTCCAAACCTAACCAAAAATAATGCTTTCACTTTCGCTAGATTGGTGGTTTTGTCATTGGGGGCAAGTATTGCTCGGTCATGTGTGACTTCCCAAAGAATAGTCCATCTGAGTTACACCACTTATCATGTATTTGATATTTGAGTTCTTGTTCTGAGATAAAAAGTGCTTATTTGTCTCTTTCACTCTATTGATTTTAAAAAAGTGATCACCGCACTTAACAAGTCTAACTGCTTATCTGTGTAAATCCCATTGGAATGGACTAAAAATGGGGAGTCTTACATAATTCAGTCTTAATACATCCATCAATCATGATCAGATTTTCAGGAAAACAGGTTAACTAAATTGGCATTCAGCTGACACCAAGCACTTAATGGCCGAGTAATTTCCGAAAGGTCAAAGTGCATTACAAATAGAGTTCAATTTGTTCACCCTGTGATCTGTACATTTTTGATTCTGTACCTTTTGATTTTGCTTGCGACCCAACATCCACAACATATGAGGTATGATGGCAAATGCAAAATCAATAAGAATATGATTGTGACAGCCATGTAAATGCCATTTCAATGAAGGAATTATTTCAGCGATGAATGCCCAAATTATCATGAATCTATACATATATTCCTCCTATGTTTCACAGGCTTGCCTTTGGGGGAGTTTCATACAGCAGGCATCCATACAAATCAAATTTGACAAGTTATTGCACATCTGTGAAGAAAAAAATAACAAAACTTGTGTTAGCTGTAATGATTCATTTGGGGTTGAAAAACAAAGTCAGTCTAAATATTTATATTATAACTAGGCGGTCTCCTGGGTTTTGCGATTGCCTGACTTTAAATGTTTAAAGTACTACTTGTTTGAAACCGTTTTTTCGCTATTACCCAGCTTGTTGGGCATTTGTCCGCTAACCAATCTAACTGGTAGGTTACACCGACCCACCAAGTTTCGTGAGCGTACGACCTGCGACCTCTGAGAAAAAGGGCAGACAGACAAACAATACCTAACATGACCAGATGTGGCCTATTATAATATAAAATAAATTGCGGTCGGGGACAGCGAGTGTTGTCTGCCCTCACGGTTTGTGAATGGGGCCAAAAGTCACATGAGGTCACCAAGGTCACATGAGATCACCAACATGTCACCCCACCCCGCCCCCTCCTTTCCACCAAATTACATCATCGTAGCCCTTACGGAACTCATTCGGCATGCAATATATTAAGGGGTTAACATTTTGACCACAGACACACACACACGGACATACGACCAGAGTAATCCCTATGTGCCTTCTGTAATTCTTGCAGATGACACAAAAATCACAATTCCATCTTACTTCAACAGATTGCAAAGTTTTAATCACAGTGATCACAATCACAATAATCACAATAATAGGATCCTGGTCAAACTAACAGTTCTGCCCCAAATGGTTGAAAGTTGAAGGCATTCATTATCTTACCTTTGGGACTTTCATATGCTTCTGAAAGACTGTTAAGACCACATTTCTTCAATGCTTTACAGAGCACCACTCTAGCCTTTTCTTTCTTGGACAGACCTTCATACCACTGAATCATCATTTGAAAAGCTTTGTCTTCTGTTGTTGGATGCTCAGAATTAAGGGAGGCTATGTGACAGGCCCTCAGGCCAAGGTATAGGCCAAGTTTCCTCCACTTTGTGCCAACTTCATCAGCTATCTCTAGGAGTTCCACTTCTGATAAAGTTATATTGGCTGGAATGAAATATTGGAAATTCTTTGGTTATTAAATTTGATTTGATTTACGAAAGCCTCTACAGGAAACGGATTTCATTAGGGTTCATTTACCAGGACAGAATTCAGACAGCCAGGGGTGATCACCTTACTCTTTTTCAATTGGCTCTCTGTACATGGATCGACGGCTTAACATCCTCTCCAAAGGATGGGGTAGAGTGAATTCTAATTTTAATCAATAGCTCATATGCAGATTAAATCCAACATTAAGAACCCGATTAGATTTCAGCAAGTGGCCCTGCTTGGAATAGACCTGGGGAGCTCCAGCACCAAAGGCTTCCATTTTTATGATGTTGTGTTCTTCTTTTGTAAAATATCTCCCAATATAAAGAAGTCATTAAATGTCATGTTGCCTTCAGAGTTACATGACTATATGCACAGAGACAAAGGTGGCACATTAGAATTCTAGTGTGAGTCCAGATATGCACCACAGCATCAACTTCTACCATGAGACTGAAAATAAATCTGGTACAACGGTCACCTTTTCTTTGGCAATGGTTAAGGGCTAGATGGCACGCTCTTGTAAATGCCACAGAAGGGACTAACACCAACTGATCAGCCTACCTTTCTTTATTCTGTCAATGTCATCCTCTTCCTCTTCTTCCACTTTCTTATGAAACCACTTCTTGAAAGCTTCTGTTGGAACCCACATTTTCTTTCCCTTGCACCTGATCTTTGCTTTTGAAAGGCATTCTTCCAGATGAAGCAAATGGAAGCAGCGAAGTACATCTGGTTGAGGAGGCTGATATAAGTCGTTGCATGGACAGGCTACTGAGAACTCAAACTTGATGCCACGAATCCAAGTGTACATCAGCTCGTTAAGGGTGTGGTTAAGGAAAGTACGCACCTGTGGGATGATAAGAGAGGTAACTGTGAATGTGCATACATTAAAATTAGGTCACTAAAATCATACAGAAGGCATATCTTCTTACAAATCTTTAACTAATCTTCCAATCTGCTCAATCAGAATAATTACTGTGAGATGAATAACAAATTATTCTTCACTGAAACCATTTTTTACTAATAATGCATCATTTTGTAAAAAGTCACGAGACAATATTGGTTATGCTATCACCGCTACATGCAGAGAGCAGGACATATGGAATATAAACTTTACACCTCCAACTGTTTTTATGATTTTATGTTCTCTCTCTCTCTCTCTCTCTCTTTCTCACTCTCAGCCAATGGTCTAGCATTACATGTTTAAACTGAACAAATATTTAAACAAATATTTATCCTTTTTTGGTAGTTTAGTTTTCCTAAAGCATGACAATAAATATGCAACAAAAGATGCAGGTTCTTCTTCAAGGTAAATAACAAAATCCTCAGGAATGTTTAACGTAATGTAGCGTAATAGAATGAATTACGCTGTGAGTATTTAAATTAAGGCCAAAAAAATAAAGCTGATGAGTGGTTTGAAAACTAATGTGGTAAGCACATTTTTTTTTAAATTCCTAAATCTATGCGCTCACTAATAAAATATCAGAGTTTTTCTGTTCAAAACGCATGATACGGCGGCGGTATCATGTTGATCGGCTGAATGTTGATTTTACATGTTTTTTAAATATATTTTTCTTCCACACAGTTTTGTCTCTTCACTCACATCTACATGACGTAAAACCAATGCCGAGAGGCACAGATTGTGTAATGTGCATTTTAGGTTTCAATAAAAAAAAAAAATTGAGCTCCAACCACTTTTTTTTTGGAACAAATTAAAAAAGTTTCATCCACTTTATGAATTTCTCACTAATTCAAATGCACGCATCAGCTCTGAGACAAACCTTTTTTTATTTAACCTCACACTCACAGCAGTATTGCATGTAAGTGTGAAGAGAAGCGCCACCCTTGTTAGCAGAGACAAAACTGGATTTAGAACTTTGGATTTACTACTCAGAAAGCCTGGCTTATTTATTTTCCATGTTTTACTTGATTTTGCTGTTTTAAGTTTGCATAGACATTTATATTCTTTTCCCGTTCTGCAATTTTTATTTTAGGAGGGTAATAAGACAAACATGTCAAATTTTGTCAAAATAGCATACAGTGTGTATCAAACTCCAAAGGGATCCCCAAAAGAATCTTGCTGATCGTTACTTACTGGCAGCGCCTGCCTTAGGACAGTGATGCACCACTACATTACTGTCATCATCCATTCCATCTGGAGACAATCAGCACCTACTCACTGTCCCACCTGCAACATGAAAAACAAGATACATTTCAGCTAGATTTTTCTAAAATACTGATTGAGGATTGCCACTTTATATACTTCACACTGTAGGGTTTAAAAGATACTCAAGCTCAAGTTTGTCTTTTGCCATTCCACAGCTTGTGCTTAGGACGGTGACTGTACTGTCAACACAGTTACCAAGGTTACCGAGGTGGCCCGCAATGAACCATAACTGAACTTCGTATGATTGACAAAAAGACGCAAGTTTTGACATCTTGATTTTCAGTAACATCTAAACCTTTCAGCACATAAGCTATTGTATATGGCTTAAGAATATACTAAAGCAAACACAGTTTAAGAAGCACCAATTTCATTCCAAGGATTTTTTTTCTCTTAAAATTTTTACTTCAAAATAAACTGAATAATAATTCATAATAAACTGAAAATGTACCTTCTCAAGGATTTCAGTAGACTGCATCTACTCAAAGCAATATGTGATCACCAATTTTGAATTCAGGCCAAAAAAAATTTTGTTTCCAGTAGGTTGTGTGCATTTTGGGATTTTGGAACCATTTTGACCGCAATTTGTTTTTTATTTTATTTACTGATAATAACAGATAATAGAAAATTACATTTTCAAATATTTAATTGATCCCAAATCGATATTTTGTTTTTATAAACTAATAACTTGACCAGTAAGTATGATTTGCAACTCGGTTTGACTTACCATTTGCCGATTTGGATAAATTTCTGGGGAAAATTTTCTTTTCAAAAATTTTTTTAACAATAAAAAAGCGCACTTTCATTTAGGTTTTGGCAACCTACTTGATTTTTTTGCCATAGCAGTGACCTCAAATAATCAAAGAGCTGTTTCAAGAACAATTGTATTCATACTTTTGTCTAATGGACTTCCTTTCTGATAATCCATCAGGCTTTCCGTGCCAATCATTCTACTACTATTCCTTCTTGATGTACAGGATTTTATTTTTAATAATATTGATGGATTCGTTGCTGGAGAATTTTTCTTGATCTTAGAAAAGCTTTTGACTGTTGTCAACCATTCTCTTCTGTTAAAACTGCCAAACTTTGCAAAATGGATTACTGGATTCACACCAGTAATAACTTGAGAAACAGGTAAGTCCAATCCCCACTGCATGATGCATTTTTTTTTTTAGGTGACCCTCGCCTAAGTATAACCCTAAAAAAAACTGAGAGAAATTGCGAGACCTGGGTTGCAAATCATGGTTGCCTATCAATTATTAAGTATAAAATCAGTAGGAAGCTCAAAAAATGTTATCATGGATATGTATTTGATCCCACAACCAATTTTAACCGTATCTTACAGGGAACACCTGACTGAAAAGTGTTCTTACTCCAGGGTTCCACGGTGCATGCTAGTCTTCACGTTCCACAGTCTGAACTCGAAAAATTTGGGGAAAACTACCTAATTTCAAGGGGGGGGGGGTGATTGATTGGGTGGAGATATGATGCCCTTTCAAGCAGAATGTTAGCTTTTAAGGTCTGAGATGTTCCATTAAGACGAAAATGACGTTTTCATCTCGGGCATTTTGTACAGGAACGCATGGGACCAGATTTAAGTGTGTGAAACCTCTAGCGGCAGTGGAAGAGACTTGTCGAGCAAATAGTTTGTGACCTCCCCCTGACCTCGGTAAGTACTTTGATCTTGTCAACTTGTTTTCAAAACACCCAGTGATCTAAAGCATCTCCCTGGCCTAGTGTTGTCTGTGCATAGCGGTGGGGGGGGGGGGGGTTTCATCGCAGGATAACTGCTCCTATAGCACGGCAAGGTAATGTGAATGGAGCTGAAAACACTCTAGGGCTTAGCGGAGGTTTATGAAGCGAATGTAAAATGACCGAGTCTAAGGTGCAAAATTCAGCAGTCTGGCTTGTGCAATGTTTTGGCAGATTTAATAGCCACAGTATATGGATAAAAGATAGGCCATGACAACTTTTGTGATGTACATACCAGGTTTTACCAGTGATGGCGGCTCTTCTTTTATCCGGAAAGTGAAGCTATTTTGATACATGTTAAATTGAAAGTGTTTATCAGCTATAATAGGCCTTTGGTGTGACATGCTTACAAGCATAAACCCCCTCCCCGAGTAAGCCCCTCCCTTCACTTCTCAAAGGCCAGGCACTATAAGGAGCAAAGAGTAAGTTATTTTATTTCTGATATATGCTTTAAAGCAATGGAAAACAAAGTGTTTTTGGTGAGTCCTATCTAAGAAATCTTCAGTAGATAACAGAATATGGATATTTTAGGACAATACTATTTTGTTGCTTACTTAATTAAAAAATAAATTATTCTCATGAATGATCACAACATGTGAAGGGGGTTTCAAATAGACATGAAATGCATTAATTTAGAAATCTGAGGTCTCTATACTGGTCGTGAACTTCAGTGGTTTCGCTCCTACCTCAGTGACCAAACTCAGGCAGTCAACGTTAATTTTACTCTCTGACCTCAAACATATCAATATTGGTATTCCTCAAGGCTCTATACTCGGTCCTCTTCTATTTATTATTTTTGTCAATAGTCTTTCAAATAGTGTTAACTGTAAATGCACTATGTATGCTGATGATACAACACTTCTTTGTACTTCAGACTTAAACAAAATTTCTGAATGGTTTGATGAAAACAAACTCACTTTAAATGCCAAGAAAACTAAGTTTATGATTTTTGGTACACATCATATCCTCAGTAAATTTCAGAATGTTACTCTGCACTGTAATAATGATGCTATAGAAAGGGTTGACCAGTTTAAATATCTTGGTGTAATTTTTGATCCTTTGATGTCCTGGTCTGACCATATCAATCATATGTCTACATGTATTTCCAAGCGGTGTGGTGTTATTAGAAGACTTAAATATTATGAAAACGAAAAGAGGTACAGAGCTCAAATTTTCAGGATTTTAGTTTCTCATGAATATCTTTCAATACACCAAAAAAGAAAGAAATCCATGAGGTGATGGTGTACTCGATTTGTTGAATTGGCATGGAATGACCCAGCATCAACATTTGTAAATCCTACTTAAGCATATTGTTTATATTTTGTTCTGCTTTCTGACATCTTTGTATTATCATTATATTTATATTCACAATGAATTTTATTATTATTTGTATTTTTGCCATTCAATGTTTATATAGTACTTATGTTTATACAAGTACAAGTACATTCTGTAAATGCAGGGCCTCCTTGGAAATCAGTGCTTGTGTCACTGAAAGTGCTACCCTGCCTAAAGAAAGCTTAAATAAAAATAAATAAAATAAATCTACTATCTTAAAGGGCCATACCTTGATACACACTGGATCTGTTCCTTTCATCTCCAGCTGAAAATTATGTTCATCATCTAGACAGAAACTGCCGAAACGGAAGTACAGCTGTGGTTCCTCACCACTTTGTTGTTGAGACCAGCGTGCATGGCCCCAACAGACTATGAAAAGTCCATCTGTTTTGGATTTGATAACAGCACTGAAATATTACAGCTTAGGATGGGTGTAACAAGAACAACAAAGTAAAATGTGTTAAGAAACAGCATAGAATAAGGTGACCATTTGAACTAGGGGTGGGTTACCTGTATTGCCTCCGCCCTGTTTACCACCTGGTTTCTCCGCCCTCTTTGCTCCAGACCAGGAAGGGATGAAATGGTATCCTCTGCAAGACTACACTATTGGTAAAATCATGGATTTTTTACTAAATTTGGAGAAAAAAAATAGTTGGAACACTCACCATCATTGCTACCATGCTTGAATTAAGAAACCAAAAGCCCCTGGGTGGTATAGTTCAATTGAAAGGCCAACCTTCCACTTCAACTTATCCCTTCCCAAACATTAATCAATCAATGTTTTGGGGAATTGGGCAAGACTGCTGATTGACGATACCTCATTCAAATTTGATTGGGGAGATGGGGGAACAGTTTTCTGAAAATCGTTCAAAGGTTTGGTCCAACAATTAATTTTCAAGTTTGTAGGTCTTTTCAAATGGATACTCCATCAAAGACACCTTTTCAAATGGAAACACCCCTCTAAGACCCCAGACTTCAGGACTGGGCAATATTAGCATGGGATTTTACCTATGAATTTTCGATCCATTTGGCTTATTTGGGGGACGCCTTGTCCAGTTTTTTAGTGCAATATCACCACAAGTCATGAAATTCACACGCCTTTAATTCTGAAACTGATCCCTATATTGCAAGTCCCCAACAACTAGCAGGTCTCACAATTTTTTAAAGCTCGGAGGTTACCCACCAGAATACCATGAATGTTATCAATTTACCCCTCAACTACTGAATCCCCACAACATCTATTGAATTTCCCAGTCACATCTAATGCACAAACCTCTCATTAAATGCCAAATGAACTTAAGTTATAGGACGACAATGTAGACCATCTCTATTAACCTCAAGTGGTTGAAGTAATTTGGCTTACCCGGAAGAAATCCTTGAAAGTCAAGAATAAGATGACAGGTTTGCAGTTCCCTTCCAACTCTTGCCTAGCTTCCTCTTCTGAGCACTGTTGTAGACAAGCTGGTACATAGTAATTTTTTTTGTTGGTAACCTCCACATCGAAGGAAATGTGTTTTTTGAAGAATGGTAAAATATTGTATAATTTTTATGCATTGAATTGCCAAAACAATCTAATAAACCCATCACATTAGCTAGAGGGTTCACAATGAGCAGCCAATGTCAGCATAATCAGCATCAAATTGAACTATCACATACAATTTTTCCCTGTGTTTAAGCTAACCGCCTCCTAATTATTGGCTCTGACAAAGGAATGGAAGAAATTCCTTGATTTTATTGCAATCTATAAGAGGTCTTCCACCTTTCGGATTAGCGGCCACCATGCCGGGAATGGCAAAGTACATTCCAAATTTCTGGAGCTTTCTATATCTAAAGAACGACATGGATTGTTGGATATGTATGCATAAAAGTATGGTCACACTTTAAATAGCAACAAGTACTTGAAGGTCGGGTATTAAATGATCTGAATGAGGATACTACGGGAACTAACACCTTTTTGTTATAGGTTATCATTAATGAGGTGAAAAGCCCTCTATTGCGTGAAACAACTTGGCCTGCGGCCTCGTTTTCCTACTTAAACAATGGAATCACTGAAGCAATTCTTCCGCCCATCAAATGTTGGTTCGTTGTTGGGGTGTAGTTGGGATGGGGTTGTGCGATTATTTGGGGTGGTTTGTAACGGATGAAGCAGTTCTTGTTTGTGCAGTTTGGTTATTATCGCGTCTTTTTTTAAGAAAGTGTGTTTAAAAGAATTTTTTTTAATTTCACATGGCTTGAGTTTACATAAGGTCATTGAGGTCAATAGAATATAAAACCCCATGGTGCTTGGGGCCAGTAAGTTCTTAATGCAAATTTTGCTGATTCTCAGACTATTTGCAGAAGAAGATTGTTAAAGGTCACATAGGGGTCATAAGAGTTCATCTGTGCATACCCAACAAAGTTTGAACCAGTGGTTGTTTAAGTTAGGTTG
>JAMKCH010046272.1:0-16829 GCA_023653785.1 Ophioderma brevispina | reverse complement strand
ACTCGCTTGAGGACCATCTGATCAATTTAGGGCGAGTGGTCCCATTAATTTCCGCACCCCCTGCGGGTTCGGTTTAGAATTGTCCCGCTTCCCCCCTACATGTAGGTAACAGGTGACTAAAGGGGCACTCACCTAATATTCCAACAAAATGCAGTTGTAGTTTTATATGGGACTTGTATTATTATAGATTAGACTCAATGTATTCAAAAGTGTGTGTTTAACTTATATAATGTGTTATGTAAAGGCTGACTCGAGAGTTGAACTATAATGTTTTGTGTTTTACTGATAATTAAAAAAGTCATCTAGAAATAAAGTAGTCACCTACCAATGCCTTGTCCAAAATGAGATAAATCAGATTTTTTTCATTCAGCAACCATTTCTGCACACGCAACAGTTCCGATAGTGAATAATGTATATAACGCAAATTCCCGGATCTGGAATTTTATAACAAAGTTGTGATTTTCGATGTGAAGGACTGCGATTGAGCTTAGTTATTTCACCAAGTTATTAGTATATGGCCATGCATTATGTAACTGAAAAAAACACGATTTGTTTAAAAAACTGATTGCGCCCTCATCGGGAATCTCTGAGTCAGGCTTTAAGGTCATTCTCAAGTAAAATTAACTAGTATAAGTATAATGTGTTTATGTTTAACATCTTTTCACCTGGTTTCTTGTCATTAGGCCATCCATAGAACCCGTATAAGATTGCTATAATGTGGGCGAATCACTGGTCAGCGACACCCTTTTGGCTTGCATTTCATGGTCACTGTGCCCTGGGTTCTGTGAGATAAGCTTGGTTGGAATCCCATTTTGCACCCAAGAAGATGTTCAATCTTCTTTACCTTCCCTCCCTTTACCCCTTCTGGGAGTTAAGCTAAAACAAGAAAGCACTAAGGTTAAGAGATGCCTTTGTGTTTCCTGGGAACTTACCACTTGTTCATTGCATTACATAGTAGTTGCTTGGATAGAAGGAAGTGATGACCACCAAAATGGTACACAGTCAATGGTTTTGTCCCTTCCTAGAATGGATAACAAAAGTCAGGGCCTTGAGTGGTGCATTAGCAATGGTAGCAATTCCCATTTCGTTGCCCGCATCACGACTGTCATGCTACATTTCTTTTAGTTTTTGGCGAATTTGGCATAATTCTTATTTTTTTAGGTCCTTACAAATCCCCAAAGTTTCAAATGTGACGTCACTAATAAGTTTATATTATCCATTTTAGTTTTGTCTTTTAAATTTACATATCAGTGTTTCACATTACTGTCGCATTTCAAAATCGCCATTCATTTACACACTTTTATACAGGTTCTATTTTTTTTTTGCCATCTAACAGAACCAATTTTCACAAGCAATCTATTTCATATTTCCAGACGCGGATCCAGGGGGCAGATGGGGCGTGCTCCCCTGGGTTTTCGAGGTAAAATAAAAAGGAAAAGAAAAGAAATAGGAAGAAAGACCATGCGGTTCTCGAACCACAAGTGTCGCCTGGTTGCGCGATCACTTGCGTTAAGATCAAGTTCGGCAAATGATGATTAAAAGAGAACAATGCATTGGAGAGACGTGTTTTACAAGGTCACATGGGGTCACAAGGTCACATGAGGTCACAAGGTCACCCCACACCGCCGGCCCACCCCACCCTGCCTCCGACGCAAACCCTCCCCCGCCTGACACCCCCACCCCACCTGACCCTACCCCGGCGCATTAGTTTGTGCATGGCCAAAGGTCACATGGTCACCAAGGTCGCATTGGTCATCAAGGTCAACATGAGGTCACCAAGGTTCTCATGGGGTAACAAAGGGCACATGGGTCAGCATGGGGTCACATGAAGTCACCAAGGGGTCACAGTCACAAGGGTCACACAGTCGAAGGTCACCAAGGTCACATGATGTCCCAAAGGTAACATGAAGTTCACATGAGTCACCAGGTCACATGGGGTCACAAGAAGTCACCAAGGTCCGACAAAGTCACCAAGGTCACAACATGTCACCAGGTCACATGAGGTCCCCCTCCCCTCGCCGACGCACCCCACCCCCTTCCCGAGGCCCCTACCCCAACGCGCACCCTACCCCAACGCACACCACCCCGCCCTCCCGACGCACCCCACCCCTCCCTGACGCACCACCTTGCACTAACACCCCCACCCTGCCCCCTCCCCAAACCCCACCCTGCCTCCTCCCCCTCCCCACACCCCATCCTGCCTCCTCCCCCTCCCCAACACCCCACCCTGCCTCCTCCCCCTCCCCAACACCCCCCCGCCCCCTCCGAGCGATTCAGCAATTTCCGCATATTAATTACTCTTTGCCTACCATAAGCCGCATGTATCAGGAACTTCAAATAGCAAAGAAGATGCGCACCATAATGGGTTTTCGTCCGGAAGGAATTTTGCATATCCGATGTACCTTTTCAAAAATATCGCATTACCTGATTTTTGCCATATTAATTAGCTCATTTGCATATGGACTCTGTCCGAAGTATGCCCAACATCTAATCAGGTCGAGAACTCTATCCCGCTTCCTTCCACCCAGTTACATCCATTTTACGCCTACAGAAATCCAGATAACTTGCACACAATCCTTCGGGAAAAGGGTTATATTTGACCCGGCAAATAAGCTAATTAAAATTCATGAAATGCAAATAATGCAGCCAAAAGTACACATAATAATCTTCTGGCACCTCACTCTATCACCATACAAGTATGAAAGTGAAGTAAATGGGGATTAGCGTTTAGCCAACAGAGCATTCAAAAAAGGTTAACGAAACGTCGATAAATAGGCAAAATAAGCTAAGAAAATTCATGAATATGCAAAAATGCAGCCACAAGTTACCCATAATATTGCGGCAAACTCACTCTATCATCCTATCAAGTTTGAAGTAGTCGAGGGATAGCGTTTAGCCTCCAGAGCATTTTGAAGGTTACCCGAGTCGTACGGGGACGGACACACGGACACCAGAAAATTGGGATGTATGTTGCCTCCATGAACATTCGTCAGGCGACACAAAAAATGAAAGAAAAAATAGAGATAGGAAAAAAGAAAAAAAAAAAAACTAGGAGCATGAGAAGAGCGAGAGATAGAGGAGAGAAGAGGGAGGGGGTGGTTTTGCATGACCGAAAACATGTTGTGATTGCTGAACGTCGCGACCAATCTTACTACCTTGACGCATGCAAGAAACTTTAGCTTTAAAAATGAATTTAAAGCGTGATCCTTAGGAAGAAAAATTGTGCTTCTAAAACAAACAATAGATACACCAACTTGCGCTATGGTCTTTTACAGGGCGCGTCGAGCTATGGGGAAAGGGGACCCACGTGCCCCAGGCACCACCTCAGGGGGTGCTGAAACGATGTTGGGGGAAGATAAAATTGACAAAGAAAAAGCAGATTTTATCTGCTGCAAAATAGTAAGATAGCTGAGAGCTCTCCGAAGGCACTCAACACTCACACATGCTAAAACCCAAGAGCTCCGGGGATCTGTCCCCTGGACCCCGTCAGGGGAAGTATAGTTCATCTGCTTCAAAATAATAGATAACATAGATCTCTGAAGGCACTCAACTACTAAAACCCAAGAACTTCCGGGGACTCCGCCCCTTGGGCCCTAGCTATAGTTTGTGTCATCTTAAGTGAAGGTGGACGTCACTGCGAATTTTTTAGTTGCGCACCCATGAAATCGCGCGCGCTATGCTGGGAATCAGAGCATGATTACGCAAGGCGAATAAAGGCGGCACGATCGAGACGCTAGTGGGAATGCAAAGACTCATAATGACTTCACCTTCAATCTTTAGTTGTCGACAAAGTATAGGGACGTATAGTTCATCTGCTTCACGATAACTGAGAGCCCCGAGTCTGAGACGAGAGTCTCCGAATGCACTCAAACATGCTAAACCATGAAAGCTTCTGGGGCCTTGCCCCTGGACCTAGTCTGGGGCAGTATAGTTCATCTCCTTCGCATTACTGAGAGTCCTCTGATGGCACTCAAACATACTAAACCCGACAGCTTCCGGAGCTCTGGCCAAGGTAGTATAAGTTCATCTTGGCTTCAAGATAATAATGATATAACTGAGAGCTCTCAGAATGCACTCAAATAGCTAACACTAGGGCTTTTCGGGTGCTCTGCCCCCTGGACCCCCTGCCAGGGGCATAGAGTTCATCTGCTTCAGCGATAATGAGATAACTGCGAGTTAGATGCCTGAAAAGCTCCTCCGGAGCACTCAACATAACTCAGTAAAGCCCGATGCGTCCGGGAACTCTGCCCCCTGGACCCCTGCCAGGGGTATCATCTAATTCAAGATAATGAATAAGTGAGAGCCCTGGCTTAGAGCTCTCCAAATTCTCACTCAAACATACTCAAACTCGAGAGCTCCGGGAGCTCCGGCCCCTTACCCCCATAAAAACAAGGGTTAGTATCGTTTCATCTTCCTCCATATAATGGACCAATGAGAGCATAGGCAGACTGACCATAGACCTGCTGTTGAAATTTTCCATATGGGCCTCTGTGAATTGGGTTACTTTGGGCCGGTCAAGTAAAAAAGCGAAGGAAAAAAAACAGAAAGAAGATAAAAATATAGAAAAAAGTTATAATATACGTTAAAGTTTGTATAAGCCTATGAACCCGCCTATGAATCAATTTAAGCTGCTTTTCAGGAGGACTGTGGTAAAAAGTAAATTAAGGTGTTAGCCGGCAGCAACTCCTTGGAGCCCAACGAAGCTGAAACCTCATATTGGTGTCGAATAAGAGCTCAAGCCTCGCGATTTTTGCTGGACTTTCAATCGATATCTAAGAAAGTTACAAGCATGGGGCCCGGCGGTAGCAGCCCATATGATAGAGAGTTGGAGCTATATCTACTCTATTAGAGCAAGTTTTCCTTTCAAAACTCTTTTAAACCCCTCATATCAAGACGTTTCATTAGTGGAAAGTTTGATTCCTTAAAAAAGGAAACTGTGTACACTGCAGGGGCTGATCCAGGATTCTCAATAGAGTGGGCGCCAAATTTAGACACCTAGTTTTTCCCCTGTCGGTTCGAAATTCTGAAAAGCCTGGGATGGAGGGGGTGTACTGCGTCCACTGGGCACCCAAAATGCTAGATCTACAACTACGCCTGTGCCCGTCATTCTTAGAGATCTAATGGACGCCTTGTGCGTAAAAAATTCATTTTTTATCTACAGTGTGACCATCGCGCCTATATACGGCCGCCCGGCGCCCTGTGCTCTGCAAAGAATAGAGGCGCGCGCCGGGGCGCCCCCTCAAATCCACCTTCACTGTACAATAATTAATAGGGATAGGAGCTGAGACGCTAGCTATAGTGTATTAACTATTTCTATAATTATGAAGATCCTGTGAAATATAGCTCCAACAAGGGTTCCTTCGAACCCCTCGATAAAAGTATTTTAACAACTTCTACAAATAGCAGTACCATCATGCAAGTCTTGTGACCCAGGAATTCTCAAACATTCCTAATATGACGGCACAACCATTTCTCCGTCATTATCTTGGACTCTTTAATTACATAGACGATATTGGTCTCCTTAATTGGAATGTCTTGGCTGGTCCCAAAAAGTTAATTGTAGAAAGGAAATGTATTTATCATTTCCTTAGTCTCTAAAGTCTGACCTTCATTGCCACCACTATTAGACTACGGGCTACCATGACCCCCCCTGCACCCCCCCGGGGAGGTTTTTGGAGACAACAAGTTTTGTGAAGCTATACCATAAGCAACTGAATTAAGGTTGTCTGCAAACATCCCTCCCTGGGTAAACGGTGAGGGCGCTTTTTCAAAAATGGCTGCCACAAAATACAGCCACCACCCTTTCGGGGAGAGAAGTACCAACATGCCTAGAACAAACACAGAAAACATCACAGCACTTGATTTTGATCAATAGATAGCTATGATCCTTCTCTTTCCATGATACCAAATTGGGGGAGTTACCAAAACATGCCTAGCATTACGTCACAATGGAGTCATAAAGTTCGCATGTAGCAAAATTGTCAATTTCCATAGACACACATGGGGGAAATCAATTTTTCGCCAAAAAATGTAGGAATATCAATTTTCATGCGGTTTTGGCTTCTACTGAGGGAAATGGACTTAGTTTTATAAAAGGAGAGCATTTTAGTGATATAATAGTGTTTTTGAGTCGCTTAAATTACGAAATATCAATTCCACCATATTCAGTACATGTATTTTCAATTCCTCAACATTATGACGTCAAAGTGATGTCCATAATGGGGATGCGGCACTTACATTTTGATTACCAATGGAAAGAAGAAAACTCTAAGCTACCATGTGTACCAAATTGCAGGCATCGGATGTTCAGTAACGAAAATCACGAGGTGGGGGGGTCGGGAGTTTGTTACAAAAACGGCCTCGATATACTTGTCACGTTTTCCCTTAACCCTCGTCTAAAGTGAAAACGTGGACAAGTATATCGATGCTTTCCTAAGGGCCCTTGGAAGATCGACAGATTTGCCAGCGCACTCGTATGAGAGATTTGTTGAGGATGTACATCCAGAGAGCCAATTATCAAGTCCCGATTTGGTACCAGGCAGACAGATGTGGCAGAGCCACAAATTCCTCCACCAGATGATCATGGTGGAAGTTATTAAATGATGGTTGCACTAGATACAAGGGGCCATCAGGAGAGTTGATGCAACAAGAGTTGTCTGATATAATAGTAGAGGAAGAATAGTATGATACAGGAAGAAACATAAGACATCACTCAGAAGGGAGGGGAAAGAGAAGAGAAGATCAATTCTTGAATAAAGGAGCTGCATTTTTAAAAGCTCGTTATACCAAGGAAACAGCATTGCTTAAAAGATCGCCAATTGAACAATACCATGATTATTAAATTGGAAATTCTTCTCATCGTATCCAAACACAGTGGTTCCGCAAATGTGATCTAGCCAGAAGTAGGTACAAGTCTGGCTGCTTCACTGAATCTGTATAAGGTCCTTGACCTGTGCATTGTTGCACCAAAAAATTGGGCAGATTAAGAGATGCTCCAGTGTTCTGATCTGCTTCCAGGTAGACTGACTTATGCCAGGAAACCTTTGATCGGCCGAATCTGGATCTCAATCAGCTGGGACACCGCCACTCAGCCCAAGAAAAAGCCAGCCCCAGGCGGAAGATACGCACCAGGCTCATACCATAGAGCCACTGGATGACAGCAAGTCTTTTTTCACAAGCCAACTCCCCAACTCCTTTGAGACTATTTCAAAAGGATCGGAATTGCCTAAGAAACTACGCCGGACCGGACCCTAAGGCGGTCAGCAGCTGGCCTTTGTCCAAACACAAGGCGCTCCATCCCAGATACTTGGCAGCTTTCTCATGCATGCTAGATGCTGCATGTATAAGTTTGTCCGCGGGAGCTGGGCGAAGACACCCGCGACAAGCCGACAGGAGGCATCCAACGACGGTCAAGCTTTGGGCTTACCCCTCCCATACCGGGCAAGCATACTCCACACAAGAGCAGCACAGGGCAGTTGGCTCTTCGATCTCAGGCATGCGGGCATACAGGGTAATGGGAAACGCCCCTTGGTGGGGGTTCAGGGGGCAGAGACGGCGGAAGGCTCTTGTTTTAATCATGTTCAGGTGCTTTCGGAAGGGTTTATGTCTTATCTTGAATCAGATGGACTCTGCTGAACGATTTGCGGGGATCCAGGGGCGTAGCCCCAGGAGCTCTTGGTTTTTAGCATGTTTCAGGCGCATCCGGCCTAGCTCTCGTTATCACTCACACTCATGAAGCAGATGAACTATAATGCCCCTGGCGGAGTCCAGGGTTCGGAGCCTGTTGGAACTCTTGAGTTAAATAGCATGTTTGAGTGCCTTCGGAGAGATCACAGTTAACTCATTATCTTGAAGCGATGGGACTACGGCTGAACGTGGCGGGTCCCAGGGACGGAGTCCCCCAGGATCGTTTGGGATTTAGCATGTTTCAGCGCAACCGGAGAGCTCTCGGTTACCTCACAATCATGAAGCAGATTAACTATACTGTAGCTCTGTGAGTTAAATTAGCATGTTTGAGTGCCTTCGAGAGATCTCAGTTATCTCATTATCTTGAGCAGATGTACTAGCTCCCTGTGACATAACAACAAACGATCCCCCCTCCCCCAGTGACTTTGCTCCGGTGCGCTAAAATGCCAACGCTTGCGAAAAAGCTTCTAGAATCATTCTCTCAATCCTTATCTGGTCATTTTAGCGAAAAACATGTGAATGTAGCACCTGGCACGGTGTTAGGGTAATGCCGTCAAATTCGAAGGGTAGGGGCAGGGGTGGTTGCCACCTTAGAATTTTAGGGTGTATTTTTGAAAATATTGTGTATTTTTTTTATTTTTTTTATTTTTTTTATTTTTTTTATGTTCATGTAAACATTCATTTGCCCTCATTTAGCGCTGAAAACCGCATGAAATCTGACATTCCTACCTTTAGGCTATACCATTGGAATTTCGCCTATTTTCTGTTGAAAATGCCAAGTCGCCGATCGCGGATTTGCTGACGTCATTGGACGACCATACTAGGTATGTTTGGTCGTATTTTGGTATCAATGGAAAAGGAGGATCATAGCTATCATTGGTATCAAATCATAAGCATCGGTGCTTATAACGAATCTGGGAACCACCCCCTCCCCTTGGATCGTGTTACAAAAAGGCTGTGTTGTGGTCTGTGTATAGTAGTTAGAGAATAGTTTTACACAAAGCGCCCTCTATATATACCCCACCCCTTTTTTTGAAAGGCTAACTACTCATATTTAAGCGTTTACTTTACCTCAAACTAATCCACTGGTGCATGAACAAAGTATATAATAGGTTGGACCTGATTTTGCCTTAAAGAGGCAGGTTTAAATACACGTGTTTTCATTGTTTGGTGCCATTTTGAAATATGACGTCCTCTAGAGGCAGTTAGCCCAAAAAGGTGTTCATCTATTCCTTGGTGTGTTTTTGTGCGACTAGTAGTCACATAGTGCATGAATTTAGATCAAAAATTAATATATGTATGTTAAAAAAGGGCATTAAGTGAATAGTTGGCGGCCCATTGGAAAAAGACGCCCTCACTTCTTTAACCAGGTAAGGGATTTTTGCAGACAACCGATTTGATAGCTATATTAAATGTTCCAAAATAGTGGTCCTCCAAAAATCCCTGGGGGGTGCAGGGTTTCGGTTATGGGCTCATGACCTTATATAACTAATCAGGCGCCGAGCATTGGCCCGGGCCCGTATAGACCCAATTTCGGGGCAAGCCTTTTAAAAAAAATCACGGCGAGAACGAGAAACACCATTGCATATTTTATACATAAAGTAGCCTGTAGCACTATGTGAAATCATCTAATTCAGATCTAATAACATTCAAACGGCTATAACGATTTTGACCCTGGAAAAAAAATAATAACAATAATGACTCCATTATGAGAATAAAATGACAGTTTCCTTTCTGAAGGTTAGAAACGCATTGTGGTTGACTCTCGTCTACGGGGGGGAGGGGGGAGGTTGGTTTGGGGTTGGGGGGGGGGGTGGGGGGGGTGGGGGGGGGGGTGTTTGTGGGAGTTGGGGTTGGGTGGGTGGGCGGGTCGTACCACTCATTTTTCCCCACCTGCAAAAAACACCCGTTTTCTGTTACCAAATTATTTAATGTAATGTCATTGGCATTTACTCTCCCTTTCATGCAAAAACAAACATCCAATGGCGTATACGCAAGGACAGGGTGGATCCCAATAAAATGACAGAGGTTGCACCTCCCCCTTCGGAGGAAGTGCAACATGTCCTCGTACGACACATGATAATCACACAATTGATTTGGTACCAATAGATAGCTTGGTCCTCTTCTTTCCAACTCATACCCAAATGAGTACAACGATGCCTAGGCAAAAAAAAGTTAAGGAATCCCGATTTATGCATTTTTGGTTGTAGCCTTGATGGAAAACATGACTCTTTTATATACTCAATACGTTCAGTATAGTTCATCTGCTCGGCATTCCTGCAGAAGCTCTCTGAGCACTCAAACATATAAACCCGAGTATATATCATCTAATTCAAGATAATTATATAAGTGAGAGCCCTCCAAAGAGCTCTCCAAAGGACTGACTTATGCCAGGAAACCTTTGATCGGCCGAATCTGGATCTCAATCAGCTGGGACACCGCCACTCAGCCCAAGAAAAAGCCAGCCCCAGGCGGAAGATACGCACCAGGCTCATACCATAGAGCCACTGGATGACAGCAAAGTCTTTTTTCACAAGCCAACTCCCCAACTCCTTTGAGACTATTTCAAAAGGATCGGAATTGCCTAAGAAACTACGCCGGACCGGACCCTAAGGCGGTCAGCAGCTGGCCTTTGTCCAAACACAAGGCGCTCCATCCCAGATACTTGGCAGCTTTCTCATGCATGCTAGATGCTGCATGTATAAGTTTGTCCGCTGGAGCTGGCCGAAGACACCCGCGACAAGCCGACAGGAGGCATCCAACGGGACGGGTCAAGCTTTTGGGCCTGACCCTCCCATTACAGGGCAAGCATTACTCCCCACACCATGAGCAGCACAGGCAAGTGCCGTCGATCTCAGGGCAAGCGGGCATAAGGGTTAATGGGGAAAAGCCCATTGGGGGGGGGTCAGGGGCAGAGACGGCGGAAGAAGCTCTTGAGTTTAAATGTTCAAGGGCTTGGAGAAGGTTAATGTCCTTATCTTGAAGCAGGTGAACTATGCTGAACGTTGAGGGGTTCCAGGGGCGGAGCATCAGAAGCTCTGGGTTTTAGCATGTTTCAGCGCATCGGAGAGCTCTCGGTTATCTCACAATCATGGAGCAGATGAAACTATACGGCCCCTGCGGAGTCCAGGGTTCGGAGCCTGTGGAAGCTCTTGAGTTAAATAAGCAGGTTTGAGTGCATTCGGGAGAGATCACAGATCTCATTAGCTTGAAGCAGAATGGACTATGCTGAACGTGGCAGGTGTCCAGGGGGCGGAAGGCCCCAGTGAGCTTTTGGATTTTAGCATTGTTTCAGCGCATCCGGAGTGCTTTCGTTTACTCCACAATCATTGAAGCAGATGAACTATACTGTGGAAGATCTTGCGTTAAATAGCATGTTTGAGTGGCGTCGGAGAGAGAACTCAGTTATCTCATTATCTTGAAAGCAGAGGACTATGTGCCTGTGACAATAACAACAAAAAAATCACCCCTCCCCCAAGTTAACTTTGCTCCGGTGCGCTAAAATGCCAAAAAGCTTGACGTAAAAAGCTTCTAGGTAATCATTTATCTCATTCCTTTCTGGTCATTTTAGCGAAAAAAATGTGAAGGTAGCACATTTACCGGGGTTAGGGTATGCAGTAAAAGTCGAAGGGTAAGGGGAGGGGTGGTTGCCACCTGAGTAATTTTTATGGTGTATTTTTGAAAAATATTGTGACAGAATGGCTCCTCTACAAACTTTTATGTTCATGTAAAACTAGTCATTTGCCCCATCATTTTAGCAGTGAAAAACCGCAGGAAAAATTGATATCCTACCTTTTCGCATTAAAATTGGAATTCGCCTATTACTCTGTGGAAAATGCCAATTTCGCCGACTTGCGGATTTGATGACGTCATTGGGACGCCCTACTAGGTAGTGTACTTATTTTGGTATCAATGGAAAGAGGAGGCTCATAGCTACCATTGGTTATCAAAATCATAAGCATCGGGTGCTTTATACGAATTCTGGTAACCACCCCCTCACTTGGTAATCCGTGTTACAAAAAAGGCGTGTTGTGTCTAGTGTATAGTAAGTTATAGAATATTTTTACACAAAGCGACCTATATATATACACATTGAAAGGGCTGAACGACTTCATATTTAAGTGTTTACTTTTACCTCAAAACTAATCCATGGTTGCATGCACAAAGTATCTTAATTAGGTGACACTGATTGTGACTTTAAAGAGGCAAGTGTGTAAATTTTGTTTTTTTTTTTTGTTAAAAACCCACGGTTGTTTCATTCTTTTGTGTCATGTTTGGTGGCCATTTTGAAATATGACGTTTCCTCTAGAGGCAGGTTTACGCATGCAAAAGGTGCTCAACTATTCCTTGTTGTGTTTTGGTGCGACTAAGTAGTCCCATAGTGCATGAATTTAGATCAAACATTAAGATATATGTCAAAAAAGGGCATATTTAATTGAATATTGGCGGCCATTTCGAAAAAGCGCCCTCACTCTTTAACCCAGGATAGGGATTTTTGCAGAAAACCGATTTGATAGCGATATGTATAAGGTTTCCAAAAATAGTGGTCTCCAAAAATCCCTGGGGGGGTGCAGGGTTTCGGTTAGGGCTCAGACCTATATTACTAATCAAGGCCGCCGAGAATTGGCCCGGGCCCGTTTAATAGACCAAAATTCGGGGCCATACTTTTAGAAAAAACATAACGGCGAAAAGAACGAGAGAAACAACCATTGCATATTTTAACATTAAAGTAGCCTGGTAAGCAAATATGATGAAATCATCTAATTCAGATCTATAACATTCAAACGGCTAGAACGATTTTACTCCGGATTTAATCCGGATTTTGACTGCCGTATTGAGAATAAAATGGAGCAGTGTCCTTATGAAGGTTAGAAAACGCATGCATTGTGTTTGCTCTCGTCTAGGGGGGGGGGGGGTGACGGGGGGGAGGGGGGGGGGTGGTGTGGGACGGTGGGGTGGGGGGGTGGCGGGTCGCACCACTAATTTTTCTCCAACTTGAAAAAAAAAACCCTTTTTGGTACCAAATATTTAATGTAATTGTCAATTGGCATTTTAACGCCCCTTTTCATGCAAAAAACAAAACATTCCAATGCGTATACGCAAGGACAGGGTGATCCCCAAAATAATGACTAGAGGGTGGCAACCTCCCCCTTTTGGAGAGAAGTGCCAACATGTCTCGGACGAACACTTATGAATATCACACAACTTGATTTTGCGTACCAATAGATTAGTATGGTACTCTTCTTTCCATCATACCAAAATGAGTAGACAAACATTTTGCCTAGCAAAAAAAGTTAGGAATTACCCGATTTCATGCATGGTTTTGGTTTTGGTATATTGATGGAAAAAAAATGACTCGTTTTATATACTCAATAGCGTTCAGTATAGGTCTTATGGTGCGGCATATACTGAGAGATCTCTGATGGGCACTCATAAAATACTAAAACCCGAGTATATATCATCTAATTCACGATATGAGATAAGTGAGAGCCCTCCAAAAGATCTCTCAAAGGCACTCAAACATAACTAAAACTGAGAGGTTCCGGGGGAGCTCGGCCCCGGAAACCCCCACACCCCCAGCGCCGGTAGTCTAGTTCATCTGCTTCCAGATTTAATGAGACCCTGAGACTGAGAGCCCTGGATGAGAGATTATCCGAAGGCATCAAATTGTTAAAAACCGAGAGCTTCGGGAAAGCTCCGCCCACTGGAAGGGGATTTTCCACCGGTGCCACATTAGGTGCCTCTGGATCCCACCCATGCCTACAAATAAATGATAAAAATGGTAAATTAGCAATTTTAAAAAACACAATTATCATTTATTGAAATGTCCAATTTTAGGATTTGTAATTTTCTTAAAAACAATTTTGAGCAAAATTCGGACATATTCATCGGTTTGTTTTGTTTTTGAGTGTTTGTTTGTTTTGTTGACTTCTATTTAACATTGCTTGAATTCCCATTCAATACATTGGGGTGAAGTACTGCATGCTTTCATTGTAATAAATAATCAACCAGGAAATAACTTGTTTAATTACCAAGCTGGACCAATCGTCCATCTTGCATTTTTTAAAAGAGTAAGGAATTGTGTGTGGTTGAGCGACGGCGTTTTCATCTCCATGATTGAATATTATCTTGATTATTAACACGAACTGCATGGGTTTTAGCGGCATCGGATTGGGAATTTTATTACGTTTCCTCCCTTTTTCCAGCATAGCACTTCCAGTCCTTGCCCACGGTACGCCACTGGAATGGGCAAAAAGGCCGATAGGAGAGAGGAGCAGGGCCCGGAAGGATGAAAGTAGGTGTGTGAGGAGAGCAGATATATGAGAGAGAGGAGCGAGAGCGGGGGGGGGAGAGAGAGACAGATCGAGTGAGGGAGAGACGGAGAGGGAGGGGGGAGGGAGGGGGAGGGAGGGCGGGAGAGAAAGAGGAGAGAGGAGGGAGAAGGAGGAGAGAAAGAGGAGAGTGAGAGAAAGATAGGCGATCGAGAGAGAGAGACTGAATGAGACAGAAAAGTGGCCTAATTGTTCTAGGGGGGAGGACGAGGGGAAACGTTGAAAGAGAGAGGTATGAGAGGAAGAGAGGGAGGGGGATGAAAGGGAGGGGGGAGTGGTCAAGAGGAGGAGAGAGGGAATGGAGAGAAAACATATAGGGAAAATGTGAGGGGAATACAGAGAAAAGAAAGAAAAGAAAAACTGAAGGATGGAAGCCAGAGGAGGGTTTCATTAAACTGCAGGTTGGCGGGAACTTTATATGGAGTTAGGTTAGAGGAGTTGTGAAACAACGTTTTTTTTTTTTTTTATTTTTATGGCTGTATCAGGACACTATAAGGGTTAAGCACATAGGGGAGTACTTTGAGATAAAAAGGTAAAACCCTAAAATGTATGGGATGGAAATATAACGTTTTATTTATTGAGAAAATGAGAACTATTATGGCAACAGGGTTAAAATAATCAATAACGCGTCATGTTATTTCGTTTTGATTCTGGTATAAAAATACGGGTTTTGAGAGATGAGTAAAAATGTACGGGAAAGGTTAGATACGGGATTAAATATTGAGGTTTCTTGAATATGGTTAACTGCATGAGCTACAGGATATGACGGGAAACTAAAGGAATTTGAGTATTTCAAAGTTTTGGATAGGAGAATTTATTGCGGGAGTTTGGTGTCGCAGTAGTATCAGTGATCGATTCTGTTCAGGGATCCCGCTTCCATTTCAGCATCGCTCCCGTTCACTCAGTAGCGGGCCTCGGATTCCGCTAGTGATTTATTAACACTTTATGATGCTTGAACATTAACATCTAGCTGGGCATTTTGGGGTGCGCAATTACGCGGATTCGGCCATTTCTGGAACGCGGATTGGCAGGAAAATGCAGAGTTTTCTATTTCCAATTTCTATAGATGAGGTGACAGTGACGTCAACGCTGGGCAACGGACAAAGCAGCCACTGCCGCGGCAGTATGCTGTGGCAGTAGGGGCCCCTGTGATTTAACAATTTGCGCTCAATCAGGCGTGATAAGGCATTGAATGTTGTTAATGGATGGGCATATTCTTCCGCAATCTAACATGTCAGTAGTAGACAAGGTGCGAACTGGGTTTGTAACATTGATGTTTAAAAATCATCTATAGATGGCGCTCAAAAATCCCTGAAAATTCCCGCACCCACACCAAATGGGTTACGCACATGCCAGTAAGCCATGAATCGGCCATAAACTCGGTCAGATTGGGTCCTTTACGAAATTGTTTTCGGTGTCGGAAAACCAATGAAATAAAACTTAACAGAGGTGTATTAATTTTGGTATGGTTGTACCTTTCTCTTCAAGAAATAGGGAGGCGGATTTTAGGGTTCCTGTTTTAGAGACACCGATAGTAACCTTTGCCACATCTTCACAAAATAGTTGATTGGAAACTATTTCAAAGCATGTAACCAATAAACAAGCTCAAATTTATTATGCAGTATATATATCTATTATATTCTTGAGGAAAAAAGTTACCAGGGAACAATTTACATGGGGCAATATTTTAAAAAACTTGGTTTTTACAATTTACATTGCATGGAGGTATGGATGAACTTTCATAGCAATTGTGATCATATTAAGGTAAGACAAGGTGAATCAATTAATTTTAAATGATAAACATATATGATTATTCATCCAACAAGTAACATTAAACTGCAATGAAGTGAAAGGAGAAAAGTGTTAATGTAGGTTAACTTGTGGTTACAAAGAAATTGATCAAAACATTTTCTAAAACAAATAACTTCATGGAGCTTGCATGTAAATTTGCTCCTGCATTTAGCAACATATGGCAGATATCTTTATTTTCCTCGAAAGCCAAGAGCCCATTGCACCAACCATAGAGCACAAATAACATTCACCAGACCATAAGAGCACAATAACAATAATAATTATTAACAATATAGTCCATCTACTATAATTCAAGAAATTCATATGTATATATGTTTGTCCCTAGATCACCGGGCCCTTTGTTTGTCGTAAACATTCGCCAAAACTTTTCACCACCTATAGTTCTACATAGTGGAATGTACTTGCCGGAGAACTTTTCTCAAAATCGGTAATGTTACAGTCGTTACCAGGAAAAAATTATTAAAAAACAACAGAAAACGGTTCAAATCATCACTGACGCAATGTTGTAGCAACGCAATTTTTAGTGGAGGAGCTAGCTACGACCTGCTCTATCTAAAAAATTTTGTTGTTTACCTAAAAAACACTACCGAAAAAGAGTTTGACACTATAAGTTGTTAGTATAGACATCCTGGATCAGGGATATGGTAGGTAGTCCCATCAAATTGTGCGTTAGCACTTTTTCGCTACGGATCATTTTAGAACCGAACCTCCAACAGTATGAAATAAAGCACGAATTTAGGGGGGTAGGGGAAACACAAAAGGCTCTATCTCAACTTCTTACAGCTTTTAAATTAAAATTTAAGCCATCAATTGATGTCTAAATATTATACTAAAATACCACATTTCCTTGTGAACCATCAATGCATATCTATGGGTACAATATGAAGGACGTATGTGTAAAAAGTACCCAAGTCTAAATTTGGAATTCTGCTAATATAATCTTTCAAAGTTTAAAAATAAGAACAAGAGAAAACAACAGCTGTGGAACATTGAAGCTTC